>JABSTQ010006824.1:0-93155 GCA_013358835.2 Ixodes persulcatus
ATGGCCGATGGTGGGTTTTTGACGATTGTCGAGTGGCGTTTTTTGAACCACTCTCAATCTCAAAGTTTTCAAAAGAGAGCTTCTATATTTTTTTTGTTATATATATATGCAAGTCCGTAAAACGACATTTCAACTACTATCTATTATTCGACGATCCCAATTTTGTAAAAATCCCCAAACATGCCTCCGCGAACGCAAACACCGTGCGGCTCCCGGACGCGGTTCGTGGGTGCCGACGACGTCCGAGCCACGGTTCAATCAGCCCTAGTGTGGACCTTGCTTCCGAGAAGACTGGATATTCTTTCTGGCGGGCACACAATACTTAGACGGCATGCTTGTGGCTGATGCGGATCGCAGGAGGTGGATAACAGGACAACCAATGCACAGAAAATAGGTCGAGCACGGCACAGAGAACGATTATCGCCGCCATGTTAAAATAAAACGAAGCTGAGTGAGCCAGGGCCAGGCCAAGCTTCAGTTTAGTACACAACGAAGCTGAGACAGGCCACGCTTCAGTTTAGTACAGACCAACATACTTTATTACAAAGAATTAGATAAATGTTAAAACAAATATTTTACGTTTAAAAGTTCTAATGTAAGTTGACTAAAACGGGAACATTCACGTTGCGTCAAATGAGTTTCGTCGTAACCACTGTCGTCGGAACCAGCCGAACCAGCGAACGTCGCCGCGTCGCCATCGCCACCGTAATCAAAAACAAAGCAAGCTGCAAACTCTCGGGCGGTTTCAGGCCTTCAGGCTTTCGAAAAACCATCGAAGAACGTTCTTGGGAAAACGAAAAGTGTCCCAGGTGCTGGCGTGCCCATGGAACCAGCTCTGGGTTTGAGTCTACTGGGTGAGTACTCGCCCATTCGTCCCATTTTACTTTTTCAGTGCTTTCTTTTCGGAGCGTTTATGACGTGTTCTTGTGTGTGCAGGCAGCCTGAAAGCGAACATGTGCGGCTTCTTGTCGTACACGTGCTTTATGCATTGGATGACCCTCGAGCTTTTGCCAAGAAAGTCCCGGAACCGACCTGTCACTGAGCGAGCGGTCGGATTGCAGGAACGCGCCCAGAGGCAAGCGTCCCACCGAAGGCGCGGGAAGGGGGAAGGCGAACTTGGTAAGTGTATCGGGGAGCTTAATCTCGTGGATCGGTGGACAAGGCTTGAGTTCTACAAATCGGGTGGCGGTGTGTTTTGCGGAACCTGTGACTGCTAGGTACCCGTTACGTGCTAGCGTTATTATTTGCACCCCGTTTGCTTCCGCTGCGGGTGTTCCGATTCAAGTTCGATTTTCGTCCCCGGAAACTACTCGAAATATTGCATGCCGTGCGCCTTTATAAGTGGGGTCTGTATTGATGTGTTGCTTGCATAGAGTATAAAAAATTATTTTTCGACTGGGACACGGAATTTTTATACAAAATGCTGTATATGTTGCGCTTATTTGTTAGCCCTCTGGCAGTACTTTATTGTAAAGGTAGGGGAAAAAAAACGCCATTGAGTAGTTTGAAAGAAAACAGAAAACAAGGTGTTTCGAACAACTTTCTTGAAGAGACCATGAACTGATTTTCCAACTACTTCCTCCTCAGTTCCTAAGCAAACATGAGAAATCATGTGGTCGTATTTCACTGGAACCGAAAGTTCTCCCAGCAGTCTTAGAGTCGGCAAGGACAGATAAAATTCACGCTTCACATTTTCGCAAGCTCCAACAACCATAAAGCGAGCGACGAGACAAGTGATGGCGACCCTTTTCGTTATCACTCGGTCATCCGCGCAACGAGGCAAACCTCATAAAAGCAACGGGAGCAAGCGTTCAAGGCGATGAACGACGTTTTCTAGAAATCCAAAAACCAAGCGGCGTAACGAGCGACAGTGAGAGATCTTCATCGCTCGTCTCGTCGCTCGCTAAATCACTTGCATGCGGTTCAGCCTGAATTGTGTGAACGCGAGAGGCGCACGCCACAAGTGAGTGCTGTGCTGCCACTCACTTCCAAGTGCCTCTCATTTCAAGGCTACACTACCATTTGCTTCCAAGGGCTGCACAGGCCTCGTGCGCTGGCACTTTAACGTCACTTACGAAACTAACACAAACACATCATGGGGTTAGGCGGGGTTAGCCATCTGGTGTTTGCCGCACCATTCTTTTTTAGGCAGGCGGGCTTTCAGAAGAAAATTGGGATTAACCTGAGTTGCATAAAACAGATTCGGGTTTTGAGAAGTGAAAAATAATGCTGCGCGCGCAGATGGCCTAGTAGGCAGTGCTCCCGTGACCTAACGGTTACCATGCTTGCCTCCCACACGAAAAACCGAGGTTTGATGCCTGGCCGCTGATACACCTTTTTGTTGTTTTTGTAATGTCGCATTCTGGTAAATTTGAGAACCCTGTTGCTTATTTAAGGTTAGAATGTTCTACGCCGATTGTTCCAGAAGCCCATGCGTCTACATAAGAGGCTCCGCGTGGCGAGCCTGAGTTAATCTCACCCCAGCGTTTGATCGTGCTGTTTCACCGACATAGACGCCTGCGACGCTAAGCTTCTTCTATTTCGTTTTGAGCACAAGTTCGCCCCGTTAGACGTTTAGTTCCTCGGTTATTTGCCGCCTCATCATTTGTCATTCGTGAAAATATTGGGGCTTTTATTCGAAAATGAAGGCCTGCACATAATGCATTTGATATTCTTGGACAGTGTCCACCGCATGACTGCAACTGGTTAAAGGGCAACTCCGGTCCATACTTTCGATTATGGGATTATGATGTTTTTAGTGCAGTCAGCGTCCCTGAATTGCAAGGTGTAATTTTTTTCTCATTATTGTGCGTAGTTTTAAAGATATCCATGCCTCAATGTTTTGTCTGGGGCGCGGCCAACAAAACCGAAACTAGCCGCTTGATCCCGGCATCACTGGAAATCAGCCGCTATGTGAACGTGACGTCAGGATCGTTCTCGTTGAATGAGTACGCAGGCCGAGCGGCACCTACCTCTGTTGTGCTAGCCGTCTAAAGATAGGAGGTAAGCTGATTTTGTTTTAATTCTGTATACGTGGTAGTTATCCAGCATATGTAGCAAGAGTTGGTGCGTATACCCAAAAGCTAGCGACTGGAAAACCCGTGAACTCGTACGGTGCCGTACTCGGCGGCCGCCGTCGTGCGTGCGCATGCCGTACTCGTCGCTTGTATACCCAAAAGCTAGCAACTGGAAAACGAGTGAACTCGTTCGGGGCCGTTCTCGGCGGCTGTCGCCGTGTGTGCGGTCTTCCACACTCGTCGCTAGGCCTAAATTGTCATCGGGGCTCCGTGGATGGAGCGGGGTTGCTCTACGCCGCGCTGCCAGGGATAAACAGCACTGGAGGCCCTCTCGCTTTCGCGCTGCGGGTCAGTCCCAGAGACGAAGCTTTGAGGCTCTCCGGCGCGGGCCGCGGCGCCCGAACAGACGTGTGCTGGGCTGTACACGTCTGGTTTTTTCGTTCTTTTTTTCTCGGGCGCGTAAAAGCCGAAGTCCAAAGTCCACTCGTCGAACAGCGTTCACCCACACCTTCTCCAATTTCCGGTCCATTGGAAACTTGTGAAAAAGCACCTCCATGTTGCGCAGCGGGTTGTTTGAGCAGCCCACAGCGCTACACGTTGCACTCGGCATCTTTCGAGGAACAGCTGGGCAGTCTTGGGCGTACCGAGTTGCTCGCTAAAACGAGTCTTGGAGTCCTCACAAGCAAATAAACAAAAGACTATACCGAAGCTACACTGGCTACAGATAAAAGCAACGGCTAAACACGCCAATCACAAGCCGAAGTAGCGGTGGTAGCGGCTCAAAGAAGCGCACTCCGCGCAACGCCCAGACTGGAGGAAAAAAAAAGAATGATACTGGCGTCACGGCCCAGTGTTGCTTTAGCGATCGGCAACCCGCTGGCCGCCCCTTTAGGAGCAGCGGCTCGTGGCGGGTCGCATTTTTATTATCAGCATTAGTTGAGAATGCGGCGTCCCACGAACGTAATATTTTAGCTGGGGTCGTATTTTGTGTCTCTACAGCGATACCAGTAATTTAGTTCATTTTGAGTTTTGGCCGGAGTTGCCCTTTAAGAAAATGTGGATTTTTTATGTCACTCAGAATCTACAATCCTGTATCCAGAAAATAATCATTACCGTAGAATACCGTGCATCCGCCCTTTCCACATTAAGCGCCCACACCCAAATTTGTAAGATCTGAGGAAATACGTGCAGTACATTTATATGTAAAATTGATGACCAGACAAGCGCCCATCCCCTATTTTTTCGCGATCATCTTTAAATTTTGAGTGGGTGCTTGCCCGGTATTTTACAGTAGGCTAATAAGGAGACTATCTTTAATTTTGGCAAGCCTCCATGGTATGCATAGTCTACAGTAAGATTCCTGGTTTGATAATCCAGTTTGAATGTTACCGTGATAAGATTCCTACCGTTCTTTTCGCTGGGGACTTCTTATTGAAATTTTTACTCACCCATCTATGATGGTCCAACTGCCCGAAAAATATATTTGTAGCATTAAATCTTCTTTATTTTTTATGCAGCTCAAGATTCAATCTTCTGCAAAGGTGCGACCAAGGCGGTTTTCGGTGCTGTAAACCTGCAGCGCCGGAGCGTGACGGGGCAGCCCTGCAGGCGGCTGAAGCGAGCAGCTCCGAAGAGGGCACTGGCTCCTGACAAGCTGGCAGCCATGGGCAGTAAGTTTTCTCTTTGCTCCCAACATGCCAAACTCTGCCATTTATTTGCAGCCATCAATATGACTACATGTTGACCACTTTGAGTGCTTGGTCTCTTTATTCAGTAAATGCAAAATGAAGTATATGCATAAAGGTTGCTTGCATGTGAAGAAAGGCATCATTCCTTATGATGATGACAGGCCTGACGGAAGAATGTCGCAATCACGGACATCTGCACAGTGTGTTACAATACTTAAACATCGACAAGGAATCGCTCTAATTATTAAAGAGTAAGGAGATGTTTGTACATATTCAACAACCTTTAGTAACTCAGTTAAATAATTTTCACTTGTTTCCAACATCGTCATGCTTGTTTTCAACATACAGAAATTTAGTTAGTCTTTTTTGACCTCCGTGTAGTGAAGATCGCTTTGGCTGTCGTCACAGACGTAGCTTTGTTTACTGCTGCACTTATTAATTTTCTCCACCGAGCCACAATGGGCAGTGGTTGCAGAGGAATATCGGGTTCTATTACGGCAAATATCAGCTGAAACGCCATGACACCTTGTGCTCGGGACCATTAGTGCTGTTTGTCGTACCACTGGGCAAACACTTGCGCATGCTGGGGCCGAGACACATTTACTCCTGTGCTCGTTACGCCGTTCCAATCCCTGTCACGATGGGTGCACCATGCAACCCAAAGTCTATATACACTTGTGAAGGCCACATTTCTAGATAATTTGCCTCTGCATGTTTGCCAGTGAAGGGACAAATTAAATTCTTATTTACCAATTTGCTTTTTACTTGAGTGAATTTAACTTTCTTCTGCAAACAGCTGCACGATTAGGCCTTTCTGGAGCATTCAACAACACGCCCCCAGAACCGGCATTTCTGCCGATCCATTCTGAATGAGGAATTTAGCTGGGGAATGCTTTAACAGGCATTACACAGCAGTGACGCACGGCCTGCCGGTATAGTGCTCATCCTATATGACAACAGGCAAGTGTGGGCGACAAAGCGTCACGGCGACAAAGCGGCGTGCTGTATCTTGGTCAAGTAAGCGGCACTCGAAGGCATACGCTACAGTGCAAGTCAACGGAGCGAGCGCGGGTGGCCTAATCACAGCGCACTCGGCTCTCGCGTCGCGATTGTCGGGCACTGCCATTGTTTCTGGTCGATGGCAGTGCGGCTTCCCTCATGTCGCCCATGTTTGTATTTATTTTAGGGGTCTTGTTATGCACCACAAGTAAAATAAGGAGTCTGATTATTCATTTTAAACAATTATAATAGATATAAAAAATGTGTCGTTGATCTGAACGCGGGACATTGCAGTTGGTTTTGTTTTGGCTTCAACCCTTCAACTGAAAGCAAAATGGCCATGTAACACCATCTCAATTCAGTTCGGTCGTACCACAGTTAGCGGCCGCTAACTGCCGTTTGCCTAAAGAAGGTTAAAACAGCCTGTGTCAATAGGGTATGGCACACATTCAAACGCAGACACTACTATCTGCTGCTTAGAAGGTTACACTGGGTACCAGATATGGCTTCGATGCCTCTATTTGGCCAGCTAATCATCTTTGTCATTTTTTTTATTTTTATTTTGTTTTTCTAATCTTAACAACTGATAAGCCAATTTTGAGGATGGGAAAGGTATCTCTAATTTAAATGTGCCAGCTAGGGTAAAGAAGTCAATTAATAGATTTGAAGTATTTACTGTACTAATTATTACTTTACACTTTTCCTGTGATGTCTGCCACAATCGATAAAGCTAATTTGAAGAAATTTGTTGTTTATTTCTGTATCCTGTCTTTTTCTCTTAATTTCGATCCTGTCACGCTTAGAAACATCTTGTATATTGACTACTTCTTTTTTAATACTTCCAAGAAATAAACATTCAATCTGCATGGATATAAATATGATACTTCTCTGCAGCCACGAATATCCATCTGAAATAAATTGTTGAGATTTGTTTGATGTGCCACCTATAGCCCCCCCCCCCCCCCTCGAAAAAAACAACAAAAAAAAACAACTAGTATATTGGTTGTTACGTTTTCCTGCAACTACATCTTTTTAGCAGTGTTTCCCCCCAAAAAATATGCTTGGTTCTGCAGTAGTTCAAATACTTAACATGTCGTAACTATTGGGGTGGTTGAACCCGGTACATACAACTTATTGCCTTGTCATACTCATTTTCAGATGCCTTCCAGCTGTACATCACGCGGACATCCTCGGGTCAGTCACCGAAGAAGCGGAGGTTCCTCATGAACAGATACATTGGCGAGCAGCTTCACGATATCAACAAAAACTTGAGTTCTAAGGTAGAACTTAACCTTTACCTTCGATTTAAAGAATTCAATATATATGTCAACTCACCTGCTTTAGAGTCATTCTTTCTAGAGTGCTTTTTTTGCATGCTCTTTCTAGGTGCTGTGTCAATAGTTAATTTCAGTGGGAGCCTGGGGCCACACCGCCTAGATAATAAAAGTGTCTGCATCACCTCCTCTTCCTTAATGAAATGGCATCACAGTCGGATTATGCTGACACGGTGACTGGGCCTGAGTCCCACCTTCGACGCGCTGATTGAACACAAGTGTAAGCCAAACACTGCCACAGCACTCGTGCCCAATCTCACTGTGCGATCGATCTCGCTGTGATGATGGTATGAAAGTGGTCTGGAGGCTTTGCCTATCTAGGTGGTACTGTCTCGGGATGCTAACCTTTTGTGAACAGGAATTGCGTGGCACCTGTATCTGCGGGTTTACGTAGGTCGACCAGCGTCTATAGTCTGGTTGACCCGTGTCTACAGTCAGGTCAACCCGTGTCTACGGTCGGGTCGACCTGTGTCGTAGGTCGGGTCGACCCGTGTCTACGGTCGGGTTGACCCGTGTCTACAGTCAGGTCAACCCGTGTCTACGGTCGGGTCGACCTGTGTGTATGGTCGGGTCGACCTGTGTCTACGGTCGGGTCGACCCGTGTCTACGGTCGGGTCGACCCGTGTCTACGGTCGGGTCGACCCGTGTCTACGGTCAGGTCGACCCGTGTCTACGGTCGGGTCGACCCGTGCTTACGGTCGGGTCGACCTGTGTAGTACCAGTGTCTACGGTCGGGTTGACCTGTGTCTACGGTCGGGTCGACCTGTGTAGTACCAGTGTCTACAGTCGGGTCGACCTGTGTAGTACCCGTGTCTACGGTCGGGTCGACCTGTGTGAACACGGGACCTGTATGTCCATAACACCATATGACCCAAACGGGTAGGACCCGTACAAAAAGTATACGGGTTTTTTCAGTAGGGATATATATATATATATATATATATCTTTTTTTCATATTGCACTGCATGATATAGTAATTTCTGGAAAAAGCATAAACCGTTCCAATAATGAGCTTCTGGCCATTTTCTCCGTTCCTTCGCTTGTCAAAGTGACGAACACACGCGTTGACTGGTGGAAGTCGCATGTCGTGCTGATGACAAGTAAAAATTAGAATGGTGTTAAAAGTCGAATTTTCACTAATGCGATACTATCGGATCAAAATTAATCACGCCCACCTAGTCTACTTCGTTCTTCCTGATAGCAGACGATCAGAATCGTCTGCGACACACTTTTGTCATACTCATGTAACTGTAGCTTCGGCGTACTCAAGAGGGCCTGTGTACAAAAACAATGTATTCGGAAATGTCGATAAGTGTAAAACACCCCTGATGAATGCCGAGGACTGTCCATGGTGTTCCAAAGTACGGCCTGTGAAAAGTGCTTCGCGAAGCTCCGATAACGAATATTTCCTGATTGACGAAATGGAGCTGGCAGTATGAAAACGGCAGAGCGTTTCTTACCAATGCACGGCCTCAAGCGCGCGTTCGCTGCCTTCTGTCGTGCTGGCGTGCACTCTCGAGGATCACAAGTCGCGGGACAACCAAATGACTTTAATGCCGTTCTAATCCTGTCAGCGACTGTAAATAGCTGAAACAATGCTCGGCGCTTGGTAAAGGAGACATCGCCATTCCTTACATCCTGTTACTGCGTGCCTCTAGCGGATCTTCATGGGAAACGGCGTGGAAGTCGGCGAGTTCATGGAATTCACAACAGTCCCGAGCAGCTGCAAGGTGACCGATACGCCCGTCTACTCGGAGGAGCTCTGTCGACCTACCAGTAACAAGGTACAGACACGTACACTTAGCGAAACTGTTGGCACGAATAAGCGATCGCCATCGCCAGTTTTTCCTCTTTGTCTGCCATGCTTAGTTTCACGATAACTTGGCAAAAAGCAAACGTGACGGCACATTCGAGAAAAATAGGCAGTTTCAGTATAGCGTTGTTGGTTCTTACGTGCGCCAAACGCAATAGTATAGACCTACGCTGAAGTCTACCCGCTAGCTCGGACCAATTTTAGTTGTGCGTTCCGGAAACGTTGCCGAGTGAACATCTCGCACGATTTTCTTCATTCAATTTGCCAAAGCCGTAGAATTCCGCGTGCTTACAGCGCCATCATGCTCATCAATATTGATATTAAAATAAAGACGTTTCCAATCATTTAATTGAAAATTAAGCCAAGCCGCAGCGGCCTGGTCAAGCGCGTTTTCCTGCGGTGCACGGAGACCACGAGTAGGTGTGCGTCGTTCGATCACGGAGCCTCCGTCGCTTGTCTTGTGGCGAACGGCACTTTTTATCACAGCTATCGCGGGGTATCGGAGTCATAGAAACAATATACTAAAACTCCCTAATCAGTGTGACACCCCTTCCCGAAGACTCCCAAGCAGTTGGAGAGGAAGGAGGGCAGTGACCTGAAAGAAAATCTGTTCTGGGCGTCATTATTCTCTCCGAGTAAGGCAGAAAAGCGTCGATTTCACGTTCGCGCTAATGGTGTTGCGCATTTTGCATTCGCTGACTGCCGCGTGTTAATTAATGCCTGGTATATGAATTTGCTAATTTGAGACGTTGTCCTTTGTTCCACGTAGCCTGCACGTGCGTGACGTCAACACAGTACAAATAATCATTACTACATGTTCTTGCCGGGAAACAAACAAAACAACCTCCGTGATGCGAAATTTCTGCTTCAGAAGGCACGCGCATAGGAGCAAGGTCCTTCTCAATGGACGCTGAGGAGACGTCGCTACAAGCCACGCATAAAATCATGTGTGCTTCGATCTGCGTTGTTGGTGAAGTGTCTGCAGGATTTCGCTATTTATCTGAAAGTGCCAGACGATTGGTGCAAAATAATTTAGTGGCACATGCGCGTTGAAAACGATAAGCGCCGATACTTTGATTTATGGTTTTGTGTTCGTAATAGTTTTCTTCTCGTATCTTGATAAGCGTTGCATGAGGTTGATCAATTGGTTATATAATAGCTTTTTTATATCTTCATAAGCACTACCTAAATCTAGTTAATTGTCGTTATCGTAGTTTTCTTTCGATATCTTAATGAGTGCTGTATATAGCCGCGAGCGCAGCTGACTAAGTGCAGCGCAGCTCGTGGCCTAACGGTTTTCGCACGTGCCTTCCACGCGGAAAGCCAGACAGGGTTGGATTTCTGGCCACCGGTACGCATTTTTGTTGACTCTAATGTAATGTTCTGGTTAATTCAAGAACCGTGTTGCTGATTCAAAGTTAGAATGTTCTACACGCCGAACCGGCCACGCCGATTGTTCCAGAAGCACATGCGTGTACAAAAGGGGTTCCGCGTGGCCAGCCGGGGTCAGTCTCGCCCCAGCGCTCGAACCTGCTGTTACGTCGACTTCGACGCACGCGACGCTCTGCTCTTATCCTCTATTTTTTCTTTATTTTGGGCACAAGTTCGCCCCAGTAAACGTTCCTCCTGTTTATTTATTGTTCTTTTAATCATCACCCGTGACATTCTGGTGGATGTGCGGGGGACGCACCATATGTGTTTTAACCGTACCCCTCCAAGGACCCGTTTGGCAAGCCTCACTCCAAGTCGTCAATGTGGAAGAGGCAGGGCTCCGGGCAAGGCAGCGTCTGCAAGGAAAACGCCATGAGTTTGGACCACTGCCGGACAATGAAGAAAAAGCCATCAAAGCCGACGATGAGCTCACCGGCCCAGCAGACGGAAAACCTTCCAGCCGCGTCGTCCTACGTGTTCTTGCCTGTGGTTCCCCGCGTGCCGACGCCATTCC
This sequence comes from Ixodes persulcatus, assembly GCA_013358835.2. Classification (NCBI taxonomy): domain Eukaryota; kingdom Metazoa; phylum Arthropoda; class Arachnida; order Ixodida; family Ixodidae; genus Ixodes; species Ixodes persulcatus. The sequence continues at coordinate 10,797 of JABSTQ010006824.1, forward strand.
ACGGTAAAATCTACGAGGGCGTAGAACACTGGCTCCTGCAGTACGAACGAGTGGCCCGCCACAACGGATGGACTGATGAGCAACGCCTCCAGAACATCTACTTCTCACTGGAAGGAACAGTAGGGCAGTGGTATGAAAATCACGAAGTCGCTTTGACAACGTGGGAAGTTTGTAAGAACGAGTTGAAGAAAACATTTGTCACTCAACACCGACGTGAGCGTGCTGAAGATCTGCTTCGATGGAGGAACCAGGGATCCAAGGAAAAAGTGACATCTTTCACTGAAGACGTCCTCCGCCTGTTCGCCCGCGCCGACCCGCAGGCCACAGATGAAAAGAAGCTGCGCGTACTCATGTGAGGTGTCAGGGATGACATTTTCGGCGGCCTTGTCCGCAGTCCTCCGTCGACAGTGGACAGCTTCATCTCGGAGGCAACCAACCTTGAAAGGGCGCTCCTCGCAAGGGCGAACCGTTACCAGCGGTATAATGGCAACACCGTGATTCCACCATCTACCTGCAGCATCAGTTCCGGCAAGTCTGACCTCTCTGCGATCCGTGAAATGGTCAAAGACGTTGTCCGCAAAGAGCTTAGGAAGTTGGTGCCGGCAGCAGAACGACCAGCTGCGCGCTCTCGCTCACCAAGATCGTTAAAGAAGAAGTGCAGCGGGCCTTTCGACCGCAGTCTCCTGTTGACATCGCTGAACCCGAAGAACCGGTGGTAACCTACGCTCCAGTGGCGCAACGACCACCACCGGCTGCTCGCCAATACACGTCGCCACCTCGACGAGACGCCCCAGCGGCACACTACCTCCGACAACAAGAAGAACGGGTCCTGTACGTCCGTCCGGAACAACCCCCACCCAGAAAAACAGACGTGTGGAGGACGCCTGACCGACGGCCTCTGTGCTTCCACTACGGGGAAGCAGACCACACCTACCGCCGATGCCCATACCGACGACTCAGGCTGCGCGGGTTCCACCCGAACGATCCGCACCGCCGTTATGGTGAACGCCCTCGGGAGATCGACAAATACCTGCGATGACCCCAGTCCCCCGAGCCTGCGTCCCGCCGAGAGTTTCGGTCGCCGTCGCCACGACGTCCAGCTTCGCCGATGCACCGACCCCGACGTGAAAGCCTGTCGACATCCGCTCCTCGCCGGGGAAATTAGGCGCGGCAACCCGTGGAGGTGGTGTTGCCGAAGATGACCGACGCAAACATCCTCCACGAACGTCGGAGGGCCCCTACTCTAACGACGCCGCACGTAAAAACGACGCTCCAGCGACGATAAAGAATAACCTAAACGTCGTTTTCGACGGCCACGACGCGTCGACTTTCGCCGACACCGGAGCAGACTACTCCGTCCTGAGTGGGAGGCTCTCCCAACACCTTCGGAAAGTGACGACGCCGATGATCCACAGATACAAACTGCCGGTGGGCACCTCATCACACCATTCGGGAGGTGCACCGCTCGCGTCGAGATTCACGGTGAGACATGTCCGGTGAAGTTCGTTGTTCTACGAGACTGTGCAAGAGACGTTATACTCGGCATGGACTTTCTCTGCGAATAGGGCGCCGTCATTGACCTGGAAGCCAACCAGCTGACACTGCGGAAACCTGTTATGACGTCCGGGGATCAGGAAACATCGTCGGCCGCCTCAGCTGCAGCACGTGTACTGTCCGAGCATGTTAACTTGCCACCGCGCTCGAGTGTGCTGGTGACCGTCGCAACCGAAACAACAATCTGCGGAGACGCCCTGCTGGAGTGTAATGTTCAGCTGCTCCTAAGCAGAGGGATTGGTGTTGCCAGAGGCACAACGAAGCTCCAAGATGGACGCAGCGCTGTCCTTGTAACGAACTTTCGACAAGAGGCTCAGCACCTTGCGAAAGGTACCACCGTCGGACACATCGAGGAGCTCCAGGACTCAGCCGCAATCACAGGAATCTCTGAAGACTCCCTTTCGTCGCAACGCCAGACAGCGTCGTCCTCTAAGCTCGACATCGACACAACCCTCCCCCTTTCCCACCGATGACAGCTCACTGACCTCCTCGCCGAGTTTTGTGAGTGCTTTGCCACGTCATCAAAGGTGCTCCAGACGACGATTGCGAAGCACCGAATAGTTACTGATGACGACGCCCTTCCTGTACATTGACCACCGTACCGAGTTTTCGTGAAAGAAATGGAAGTCATCCAGGAGCAAGTTCAGGAAATGATTGATGCCGACATCGTCCAGCCCTCAAACAGTCCATGGGCTTCCCCAGAAGTCCTGGTGAAGAAGAAAGAAGGAACCCTGAGGTTCTGCGTGGACTATCGCCGGCTCAACCCAGTAACAAAAAAAAGGATGTCTACCCGCTGCCACCCATTGACGACCCTCTGGACTGGCTGCGCCACGCCCGATACTTTTCGTCGATGGACCTGAAGAGTGGGTACTGGCAGATAGAGGTCGACGAACGGGATCGGGAGAAAACTGCCTTCGTCACGCCGGACGGACTGTACGAATTTAAAGTGATGCCATTCGGACCGTGAACCGCACCGGCGACCTTCCAGCGCGTAATGGACACCGCCCTATCCGGCTTGAAATGGCAAAGCTGTCTCTTCTGCCTCGACGACGTCGTGGTTTTCGCAAGCGACTTCGATGAACGCATGAGACGTCTGTGAACCGTGCTACAGGCTGTCTAAAGCGCTAGACAGACACTAACGCCAACAAAATGTCGGTTTGCTAACGGCAAGCTCAAATGCCTGGGCCATGTCGTGAGTGCTCAGGGTGTAAGCCCACACCCTGAAAAGACATCCACTATCGCCGACTTTCCGAAGCCATCAGACAAGAAAATTGTACGAAGATTTCTTGGGCTGTGCGCTTACTACAGACGTTTCGTTCGCGATTTCGCCAAGATTTCTGCACTGCTCACACATCTGACGAAGGACGACGTGGACTTCCGGTGAGGGGAGGAGCAAGAACAAGCGTTCAACGAACTGAAGGAAAGACTCCAGTCGCCCCCTCTCCTTGGACACTTCGATTCATCAGCGGAAACCAAAGTTCACACGGACGCCAGCAACGCCGGGCTTGGCGCGGTACTCGTCCAATGAAAAGATGGAGCAGAGAGGGTGGTCGCTTACGCAAGGCGGGCGCTGTCGAAGGCAGAGCAAAATTACTCAACGACCGACAAGGAATTCCTCGCTAGTCGTCTGGGCGTTAACCAAGTTCCGGCCGTACCTGTATGGAATCCCGTTCCGCGTTGTCACGAACCACCGCTCTCTCAGTTGGCTCGCCAACCTTAAGGACCCGTCAGGACGCCTCGCTCGCTAGAGTCTTCGACTGCAAGAATTTGACGTAACCATCGTGCATAAGTCTGGCCGCAAGCATAACGACGCCGACTGTTTGTCTAGGGCCCCAGTCGAATCTCCTCCAGACAGCACCGACGACGAGGATGACGCCCGTTTTCTCGGCGCAGTAACAGATACCGACATGGGTGCGTTTTAACGCGACGACCCGGAGCTTCGCGCCGTGATCGACTACCTCGAAGGTCAAGAAAGTTCAGCTCCGCAAGTCTTGGCCCGAGACTTGTCAAGCTTCGTTCTGCGGCAAGGCGTGCTCTTCAAGAAGAGCTTCGGAACCAGCGACCCTGCCTGGCTGCTGGTTGTTCGTGCCAGCCTGCGAGAAGAAATCTTTCAAGCATGCCACGACGACCCGACGGCTGGACACCTTGGCTACAGCAGGACGCTCGCCCGGATTTGTGACAACTACTACTGGCCGAGACTCCCGAAAACCATCCATCTGTACACACGGTCGTGCCATGAGTGCCAACGACGTAAGAAGCCTCCGACGAAGCCAGCAGGACTCCTGCAGCCGATACCTGCCCTGACTTCTCCCTTCTAGCAGGTCGGAAGGGACTTACTTGGGCCGTTCCCAACGTCGACGCGAGAAAACCGGTGGATTATTGTCGCGACCGATTATCTTACACGACACGCCGAGACGAAAGCTTTTCCATCGGGCACAGCGGTTGAAGTCGCCAAGGTTTTCGTCGAGTCCATTCTCCTTTGACTCGGCGCACCTGAAGTGCTGATCACAGATCGAGGATCATCTTTCATGGCCCAGCTGATGCAAGAAATCCTTCGTCTCAGCCACTCCAGCCATCGTCGCACCACGGGGTACCACCCGCAGACCAACGGGCTGACGGAGAGACTCAACAAGACCATCGCCAACATGATCTCCATGTACGTCGACGTGGAGCACAAGATATGAGACAAGGTGTTGCCGTACGTTACGTTTGCGTACAACACAGCGGTTCAACAAACCACTGGAATGATGCCGTTCCAACTGGTACACGGCCGGATGGTTACCACGATGCTTGACGCCATGCTGCCTCACGTGCCTACCGATGATGGCAACGACGACGCTCAACTGATCTTTCAACGCGCCGAGAAAGCTCGTCAACTGGCAAGAATCAAGATTTAAGACCAACAGCGAGTCGACGCTCGCCGGTATAACTTTCGTCGCAGGGACGTCCACTTACAACCCGGAGACCGGGTATGGGTGTGGACACCGACACGGCGCCGCGGTCTCAGCCAGAAACTGCTCAAACGCTATTTTGGGCCCTACAAAATCATCCGACACCTCGGCGATCCAAACTACGAAGTTCTAACCGACGGAACGCGCCCATCTGCAAGACGCCAGCCACGACCCGAGGTGGTGCACGTCGTCCGGCTCAAGCCGTTTTACGAACGATAGCACTTTGGACTCTCGTCAAGAGTTAAAGGAGCGGTGCAACGATAATCAATTGGAAGGTTTTTCACTTTACACGAGCTTACTGGCTCTAGTCCGACTCAAGGATCGTCGCACGCAACGCCACTGGCCAAGAAGCTCCTTTGTTGCGGTGGAATTTCAAGGACAAAAGCGATCATTTTCATTCAATCTCTCCTTTGCAAAATATGATGACGTAACGTGGGGATCGCAGTACACCCATATGACGATATTTGAATGCTGTTCATAGATTGGACCCGAGCATTGCGTGGGCACTCGATTTGGGCTCGTGATAATTACCAGCTCGAGAAGCATTCGGGTAATGGCCCGTGTCCAATCGCTGCAACGGCGACAATAGCCGAGCCATAACAATGTCTGGAACGCAGCGCGTGTCCTGTGCTTTGCCATCCCCAGCGCGTGGCTATGATCAACATTGGCGGCATATAATCGGCTCCAGATCACGTGGCCGCTTGTTCTGGCTGCGAGTTGAGGGGGTGAACGCTGCTCGTTTTTCTTTAATTTTTTACTGGGACTTCTATTGCGTGGGGTGAAAAACGAACGCGTGTTTCATAGGTCATTAACGTCAGGGATCCGTTCTAAGCGGTATTTGCGCAAAGTACAGTAATTGTTGCATAGCCCCTATAGACCGACACGCTGTTTACAAACAAGCCCGCATTTGCCCACACCAGGTGTGGGCACTGCGCGTGCGCAGAAACTGAATTCGCGTGAATTGAAGCGTCTGCGCATGCGCAGTGCCGTCGACAGCGCCACCGCAGCTGCGTGACGTCAGGGCCGCGTGTTGGTCTATAACTATGAAATGTGAACTGTGGCTCGCGACTCTGCTATCCTTTTGTTGTGTATTTGTGTGTTCGTTCTGTGCTGCATCGGGACGATGCACTTTTTTTAAAGGGGGGGGGGGATAATGCCGCGAGCACAGCTGACTAAGTAGGCAGCGCGCTCGTGGCCTAACGGTTATCGCGCGTGCCTTCCACGCAGAAAGCCAGGGTTGGATTCATTGCCGCCGGTACGCATTTCTGTTGAATCTAATGTAATGTTCTGGTAAATTCGAGAATCGTGTTGCTAATTCGAGGTTAGAATGTTCTACATGCCGAACCTTCCACGCCGATTGTTCCAGAAGCCCACGCGTGTACAAAAGGGGCTCCGCGTGGCCAGCCGGGGTCAGTCTCGCCTCAGCGCTCGAACCTGCTGTTACGCCGACTTTGACGCTCGCGACGCTCCGTTCTTATTCTCTGTTTTCTCTTTATTTTGGGCACAAGTTCGCCCCAGTAAACTTTTATTTCCTCCTGTTTATTTCTTGTTCTTTTAATCACCACCCGTGACAATTTTCTTAGGAAAGTATAGGCACAGCTCGTGATAAGCTATGCCTAACGGAGTTTATTTGATATATTGTATTTAGGTTTACTACGGGCATATTTATCGGTACTGATCGTGGCAAAAGTGAGTGCTGAAAAGGAATAACACGAATCGAGTCGTACCAGAAAAATAAAACAAACGAAATGTGAGCCATGGTTTGAACGCAATGAATTCATCGTAATAGTCATATCGCAGGAATAATGAAAAAACGTTATAAAAAATTAAGAGCGGCATGCTCATGAATGGCTTTGGTGAACAAAAGTCTAACATTAAAATGTCGGCAAAAATAAAATCGGTGTTTGTTGGTTTGAACGAATTCACTACGAACTAATCTTTACTGCGTGTTTTGGCAGTAGGTTTTCGGTGTGCATATTCGTTGACCAAAAATAACCTATGCTTCGTTTCAGCTGAAGTCCATGGACGCAGCCGACGCTACGAGCTAATCTGACCAATCAGGCAGCGTCAAAAGCACAAGCCACAGGGTAATTTTTATTTGAATGGCTAAGTGATAATGGAACACGAATACACAAAAAGGACGAACACCGTGCATGATGGTGCGCTTTTGACGTCATCTGATTAATCCCATCGGCTCCTGGCGTCCATCTGAACTGAATGTTACACGAAGTGTATTTTTTAAAAGTATATATTTGTTTTTCTCTATTTTTCAGGTAAATGGTTTGTGTCAAGCAGGGTTCGACTTTGAGCCGCCACATGAAGTTCTGGTGGTGTTCTGTCAAACGCTTGATTGAGCCTGAAGGACGGCACCTGACGTCTTGGTTCTTGCGTGCATTGCAGCGAACATGTTGAACTTGTCACTACATCACTTGCGTCTTTGTTCATTCGCGGCTTTAGACATGACCAGGAAGTTTTATCAAATGAGCAGGGTTTAAACAAATTTGTGTTCGTTGCAGATTTGGTTATATGTTACGCAAAAATGAAGTCGGATGTTCGGATGCTTATGTAGATTATGTGGTTTTGCTGTCCATTTCCTTTTTGGGCATGGTAGGTTGTTCTATGGCCGATAGCTTTGGTGTGGTGATTGCTCGCTCGCTGTTTCGCTATTTATGGGGATTCAGAAGTACTGTCTGTGATTTGTTCGGTGGCACACCTTGCACTTCGATTTTTTCCCTCGTGTCAGTAGCACGCCAAGGAAATCAAAATTCTTTCTTGTCATTGTCCTATCCGTCCTGGGTCTGTGATGGTGTGTAGTGTATTGTAAATAAATAACTAAACTGATTATGCCCTTGCTTGCTTTTGCGAGTTCCACGTGGGAGGAACCAGAGAGATGATTTCAGACGGTCCGAGACACGAATGCACGGGAAGTGCTCTACCATATACTTAGATTGACCCAGCGTCGCCATCAACGGCATTTTTCATTAAATATAAGTGTTATCAATGCATGAACGTTTTTTCAGAGCATATATCCGCTGAACTTCAAATTTACTAAGCTGACTGATAACAGGGCCTCTCTTACCAGTTACATTTCCCTATGCGGGAACTGGCGCTTACTCCACTATGCAAGCTATATCTTAGGCATCGAGGGAGCTCTCCTAATCACACATACGTCAAAATGACCCTATGATGTGAGTATAAAAGTGCCATAACCGGAAGCATAGCGCTATTGAAATCTTGGTATTAACAAGTTTTGCACTAACACTTTCAGTGCCGACAGTTATTTTTTTATTAATCTTATCGCACAGATATTTCCTTTGTAAGAAGGCATGGCCTGGTGCATTGACTTACGCAACTCTGACAATACACCACTATGCTATACCAACACTCATTCTTATCCGGTGGAAGTTGGAGGATATATATTTTAGATACGGCGCTGTGGTAGCAGCAACTGCATGGCACCTGTTCACGTTCCCAGCCTTATTAATTTTTTTTCCATTATCCAAAGGCGATTGAGGTAACCTGCGTCAGTTGAACAGACCTGTACAGGTTTGAATGCAGGAAGATGTTTGAAAAATGACTTGGTTGATAATCTTATCGTCTTAATTAACACCGCCGAACCGAGAACGTTTTGATATGTAATCCCAAAACTCAGTTAGCCGACACTCAGATCTGATGGGGACAATCGAGCACGCGCAAAAAAGTGCACCGTCACGGCGCTTTTTGCGAAGGAAAAAGTTAGTTTTTAAACCAAGCAATAGTGCTCGTTTCTGTGCGTCCCCGGCTATCCCCTGCTGAACCCATGGGACACCAGGAAAGCCCCACGTCACCCCTGCATTTTTTAGGTTATCAGTGAATTTAATTTATCGAGAAAACGCGATCTCTACACGTTGTCCCCCAAGAAAAATAAAAGAGGCGTATGAAACGAGCACGTTTTGATAAGATAACGTGTATGTAATCTAAACTGCACTTACATTCAGCATATCTTGGATTCTTGATACTCCACATAGAACAGGTAAATTAATAATGCACCGCAAGAAAACTAACTTTTTTTTTTTGTTTTTTTACCACCGTTCTTGTAGTGGAAACGTGAGTATAGTGATCCCCAATGTGTATGCCATCTGACGCGAATAGTGGGCATTCGAACTTATTTTGGAGGATGCAATTGGTGTCGCAGATGTTTCCGAATTTGGGGGCCTGTGACTAAGGGTACGCTATTTAAGGGACTCCAACTGCGCTATTTCGCGACTCCAACAACAAGCCATCCCTCACTTTGGATACAGAACAGAGAAGGTTCTTTCAAATTTGATGCCTTGGCGCGTTAGGCCAAGCGTTTCGTTGCGGCCTAGGAGGTTGTGTTGCTTTGATCCGAGTTCAAGTTTTATCGAGATCAGTTCGCTGTTTGTTAAGTTCCTGGTTGTTTAGTTCGTTGCGTCCTTGTTTTTCTAGAGTTGAAAGTGTACGTTTTGAGTGATCCTTAAAGTGTCTTTTATTTTTGGATTTTTTTTAGGGGGGGGGGGGGGGCACTGCCGGTGTGAACAGTGATGGAATTGTTTTTATATATTTTGTGTTTTCTAGAAGAGGTCACTGATTTTCAGTTGTATTTTAAAGGTTGCTTTCGTTGTCGAATAAAGTTTGGGAAGGGGTGGTGCATTGGTGGCCAAGTGAATTAAGAAAAAAAAAAGTCGGTGGCCGAGTGAGCTAACGCGTCTCAGCTCGGAGCGTGGAGCGAAAGCTTGCGCTGAGAACCTCGTGGGTTCGATCCCCACCGCCCCCGTCCCTTTCGATCTGGATGAGTTTGGTACCGGCACACGTTCGTGTAATCACTACCGCGTGATGCACTTTAAAAACCCCAGGTTAGTGGTGGTACTGCACTGGCTAAATTTCTCGTCTACAGCTAAGCGACCTGCCACCCGTTGAGGCGTTCCAACATCAAAGTATAAACATACAAAGGAAGTCAATTCTTTTTCTTTTTTTAAATTTCAGCTGTGTTTGAGATTTTGTGTTTGCTCGGCTCTTTTCTTCTCAGTCTCAAGGTTTCTAGTCGAATGTTTACTCCAACTCATTTTCGTCGCTATACACCTCGAGAACCAATTGCAATTGCTAAAGCAAACGCGGGTTCATCTCTTCGCTCCTTCGTTTCACTCTACGCGTGAAAGAGGCCCCCGCTACAGTCCGCTGGACAGAATCAAGCAGAGCCAAAAAAAATTCATCGTCACGACCCTGGTCGTTTTTGCACGTTCGTTATCACCAAATAAACCAATCGCGCGCAGAAAAAAAAAAAAAAAGAGCCGGTCATAGCAAAATGCATTGAGAGGACGAGCGTTTTGACTATGTATTTTTGGCACCGCTTGGCTGGCTCTGTCATTTCGCAGCATCGGCTGTGGTCAAAAGATTCTATCAAGAAGACACTTTTTCTTCCGTAGGTTAGAAAAAAGCTAAAACACTTCTTGAAAAAAAAAAAAAAAAAACGAGTTAGAGGTGAATTTCGGCGTATTTTTATCTCTTGAATCTTATTATCACGTTAGTTTTGCACGAAAATGAAACAAAACGAAAGAAAACACGAAAAAACTTCAACCAGTCGTGAGGTCATACTACGATCTTTGGGCCGCTAAGCGCGTGAGTCATTTTCGCGGAGTGTCCAAATTAGGGCCCCAGATCTAATTTTTTTCGCGTGTGTCTTATAACGCCCCAGCTCATATTTCTGATATCAGGCCAGGCTCTTTGAAAACCGGGTTGGTGCGCAGGCCCAGTGACCACAACTCAACTGCGAAGTCATACATGTTTGCAAGCTATAGAGACAGAAGCTACTTGGGTGATATATCTATAGTGCAAAGGTGAAGGTCCTTTGGATTGAAGAACCGTATAGTTTTACTATGTCCTTCTAGCTTCGTAATCTTCAAGAGCCCTTCTCCTGAGGTACGTGGACTGAAAGAGCTTCTATTAAAAAGAACAAAGAAAACTTCATTAACTAAATAAAAAGTAATTTCAGAAAAAAAAGAAAAGAAACACAGCTGTGTTTTTGTAGCCTGCTAACATACTGACTCACACATAGGTTGTCGTAATACTGTCATTTCATTGCTTCGTGTGTGTCATATGCTCGGTACAGTGTGCCGTAGATGCTTCATTATAGGCAAAAGAAGTTACCCGCTTTGAACGCTCTCACGAATAGGCCCTAAATACGTGGACACAAAAGAAAATATAGGCTTACTCCTGTAACTAAGCGGATATCAGCCCGCTTGTCTTGGTCGGCCATGCGTTGCATCCGATCCATCCTTCCTGACCGGAAAATAAGCACGCCTGAGCGGACTCTTTTATTATGACACCGATCACGGAAAGCCCGTAAATGATTTACTTCTTTCGCCACCATACAAAAGTCATAGCGAAAGCACACAGCCGGCCGCTCATCACAAGTCCTTGGTCTCTAAACTCGTCAAACACAAAGTTGGAGACGAAAGTTCGTGGAGCGCACCGATACGTTGCCGGTGACAAAAGCGCGAAGTCATCGTCGTGATAGTCCAATCGTCGCGCTCCTGTGAACTACGGCCCCAACTTTGCGTTTAACGAGTTTAGAGCCCTCCCAGAGCGCGTGTGTTTGTATGTAGGCGTTGTAAGTGCAGATTGAGGGGGTAGGAGAGGGCCGTTTAATATTAGAACGGGGAGCGGAAGCGCAGGTGATTGGACACGTCCCGGTTCATTCCGGAAGCGGCCTGTATCCGGCATCACGTGACTATTGTACACAAAAAAGCCCACACCCTTGCCGAATATGTGCCTATGACGTCAGAGCTTAGCACCCGGCCTACGAGTGACTATGATAGCGTCGGCACTCCCGAAGATAGTAGCGTCTGTGGCTTGGCGAAAGCAGAACCTTCTACGGCTCTACGTCCCTCCAGAAGACGTTTCAAATGGTTAGAAGGATGCAGGAATTAGTCATCGTTACGGCGGCGACCATTCTGGCTGCTCTCGGCCTACGGAATGGTTACTTTGAAGGTTGCAAGGAGCTTGCGCCTGACGCCGAAGCCCCGGCGTGTGTTTATGTGCCACCTGGGTGGCTGGAAAGCGAGACCTACCGGCGGTTCGCCCACATGGCACTTGGAAACTACTCTCATCACAGCGACGACTACTACAACACAGTGTTGAACGTGACGCGGGCGGCGAACCAGGTAAATTAATTTACGTTTAAGTTAGGTAATATATCGGAAGAAAGCGTGCAGTGTTCGTGTCGGTAGATTTGAACAAGCTTGTTAATTGTTCCTAAGTTGGAACTGCATCCTCTAAGCTCATCTATTACCGCAAATACACCATCTAAGATAGCATGTGCGTGCTGTCTTGAACGCAATAATACTATGTTGACATTTTAGATAGTGTGATAAAAGATTCGATACAGTGTTTGCGAAACAGGCTCAGAAAACAAAAGTCAAGATATCGGTGTTGTTTTGGGAGTTGGACATGATGTGATGTACTATCACGATCAATATGAGTGCGAACACCGCTCAGCGTGGCCCGCGGTACTATCAGTGCCCCCTGGCGGTTGCTGTTTTAAGTACCAGTGCACCTTGCCGTCGAGACATATCGTCTCTAGCGACCGCCGCACCACTCTGCACTTCCGGGTCGTCTGCTAGCGAAAAAAAAAAAAAACAGCACAAAAAAAAAAACGACCAGGACGTCCAATGTGTGTCTTCGTCCTCGTCGCTTTTATCGCCCTGTATTCTATGATGAAAGGTATCACCCACGCTTGCACCGCGGTGCCCAATGGTGGTCCTTTGCTTTTGCAAAACTTACGCGAAATAAATATTAGGCAGTGTTAGTTGATTGATTTGATACCTCCGATAACAATATGATGCATGCTTAAAGGTGTCGGCGAAGTATCGAGTGTTGTTATCGGAGTCATGAGAATGATCTACTAAAACTTCATAATAAAAAGAATGACGCTAAAATATTTATACAAGTAATTTCTCCTGGTGCACATTGCTAGCGAAAAATGCGCTTAGTCATTTGTGAACAGTTTCGCAGTTTCGCCGACCGTTTTTTGCTAGCAGACGACCCGGAAGTGCAGAGTGGTGCGGCGATCGCTGGAGACGATATGTCTCGACCAGAAGGTGCACTGATGCTTGACTGAGCAATCGCCAGGGGGCACTGATAGTACCGCGGTCCACGCGGAGCGGTGTTCGCGCTCATATTGATCGTGATAGTACATACATTCAGGTAAAGAATGAGCCAGGTAACTTGAGTTGTCTGGAACGTCTGATAATGCTTTGCCATTTATCTTTATTTTTTTTTTTTCATATTGCACGGCATTATACATGCTTTGCAAGTGACGTCACGCTATGGAAGGACGGGGCCCCACACCATACTGGTGGTTGACTTCACACCACGCGGATACGCTTACGAAGGCGTAGGATGCCGCTAACTGCCCAGACATGCGCTGACATGCAGCATATTTTAGACAAAGGTGCTTAGTTTTCTTAGATGTGAACTTGGCAAAACGAGCCGAGCTTACTATGATGACGTTTAGCCAGTACGTGCGGAAGATTCCGGCATTGGTGTGATTGCGCTACGAGCAGAACATTTCGATATGCCGCTGACGAAGTTTTGACGCAAAGGGCTGTCGTATCGCAAAAAAAAAAAAAAAAGAACCGAAAAGCTTAATTGCGCGCCCCAAAATCTGACGAGCGGCTCTAGGAGTCTCTTGTAGAAAGATTGTTTCGATTTTGCGAAATACTGGTAAACAACGCAAGGTTACAGTCGTAATCTAAACCCTGAGACCAAATAACGGACAAGACAACTCTCATTGTCTCCGGGTTTATGTTATGATGTTTCCTCACCGGCTCGCCTGCATACTTTTGCTCCTTGCAAGGGTTACCGTCTCGCGGACGGCACAAACCGATGCCCCGGCTGTGGTGTCTCGGCGAGCTTGCACACGGGGGCCGCCGCCGACCGATCGCCGTCTGGCCGGGCTCGCGGCGCGACACTCGCCCGTACTCGGCCGGGAGCCCCAAAGGTGCGCTCGAAGCGTGGAAACAGCGTTATGTAACGAAAGGCAAAGGCCATCTACATTACGAACGGGCAAAAGCCGATGCAAAGGCGTGCGCGAACGTAAACAACGGTAGAAAAGTGCTGCCGCTCGCCGCGATAAAATGCGTCCCGCAAACTCGGTAATCAGCGGCCGCTCGTACTGCCGCTCGTACTTCCTCGAACTTGACGGCTACTCTGTCTCGCGGGGCATGCCGACGAAATGATCGGACGATCGTCGGGATACGAACCACCAGCATGGTGGATATCGGTGTTCGACGTCATCATGTGACGTAGGTGCAAGGCATCTATAAAGTAACGTCGGGCAATAGCATTAAGCCGTTCCAACAACGAGCTTATGTCCAGTGCCATTTTCAACGTTCCTTCCCTTCTCAAAGTGACCAACACACGCGTTGACTGGTGGAAATCGCACGTCGCACTGTTGGCCTGTTAAAAATTAGAATAGTGTAAAGAGTCGAATTTGCACTAATGCGATACTATCAGATCGAAATTCGAACAATCACGCTCATCCAGTCCACCTCGTTCTTCCTGATCGCAGACGATCAAAATCGTCTTCGACACACTACTGTCATATTCATGTAACTGTAGCTTCGGCGTACTCAAGACAGCCTGTGAACAAAAACAACGTGTTCAAAAATGTCGATAAGTGTAAAACATCCCTGGGGCCCTAAACTCGTCCAGGGTCGCTAAACTCGTGGAACAAAACATTCTTTGCTTTCTGACGTAGCGGGGGGAGTGACCAAAAGAACGCCGCAAAGTTTCCTCCTCCCTGCGCGCGCTCAACTTCGCAACTTTTGACGAAAAATCCCCCGCGATCCCAAGGTGGTGCACGGGAGCACGAGACAGCGCGGGAAGGCGATCGTTCACGCCGCTCGCTGTGCGTTGTCTTTGGGCTCTGTAGCGCCGTTGGGCCGAAATTCGATCCCGTCATGCCTCGCCCAGACGAAAAGCGAGAACAGACAACGGGAGTTCGTCTGCTACGATGAGGCATTCGCACAGCGGAACCGAAAGAAAAAGTAGATTTTTTGCTCAAAATCGCGTCCCGCGGGCCACAAACTCAAACGCGAGTTTGAATTGTAAGCGTCTGATATTTCACGAAGGAAAGAATCGACGACCCGTGCTTTATTTGCAAAATTTGAGTCGCTATGGTTCCGTACAGACGCTGAAACCTACCAGTGTGTAATGACAGGCGCAGGACAAGCACAGAGGGCGCGAGATCTCACATCATCCGTGTGCGGGTGAAAAGTGGAACATTTGTCGGCAAAGCCCCCCCAGCAGAAACCTGCGACGCATTCACCCAGCGTCCGGGAAAGCTAAACATGGAGACGTTGCCCGAGGCTTGAGCAAAGTCATATTTGAACGGCAGCTATATTGCCCCGTCGTATTTTGTTTGAGAAAGCTCTCGATCTCAACGCCCTCACTAGGGAAATAAAAAGTCTTACGAAACGTATTGCTAGATATTCCTACGAACTAGACTTAAGCCGTATATTTTGTTCACTCATAATACCATGCTTAAAACGAACCAAGCTCTTGCGCGTACTGTGCCATCAATTGTCTCAAGTGTATGCTGTTTTGTAGTCAGCTGCTTTCGGAAACTTAACGCCGTCTATAGACATCTCTGACAGCCGAGTTGCTTAATTGGAAGGCATCGCAAATATAAGTTGCACGTTGCAGCAACCAATGGTTATAGATAAACGCTGGCCGCGACTGCACTCTCGCTTTCCCACCCATGACATCGAAGAAAAAGGCGCTAGTTTCGGTTTGAGGTCGGTACTTTTCTGCGACATAGATGGCGACAGCATCCGTCTGCACTCGGTGCACTCGGCAAGTTCGTTCGGGGCCGGCTCTCCGTGCAGCACTCCGCGGGTGCAATGCATTAGAACTCTCACAGTGCAAGTCTGGATCGCGGATCGGGAGCACGTCGCTGGCATCACAGGCGGCCATTACTTGAAAACAGGCAATACACGCAACTCTAAGGGAGAAACACGCAAAAGTAGGAAGCTTGTACGCGGTGCTCGAGGGCGAGTATTTTATGACGTGCTGCGATCATTATATCGGGTGCTTGGAGATCAAATAGACATTCGTCAAGCGTTCGAACATCGATTAAAAAAAAAAAAAAAAAACGAAAATGGGCCGGAGCACCACCGACTTTACCGACGTCGCTCGCTTCGGTTGCTAAATACCTGACACGTTCAGCGACTGAACGGCACGCTCCGAGTTTCAGTTTGTCACGGAAGCCCTCACAGCAGTTCAAAGAAAAAGCTTTCGCCAGAAGTACTATGTACAAGCGGTTAAAACGATACGAATGTCCCCAGTATAGGCCTTTAAATTATCGTTTGCTGAGCTCTGATGACTCCGAGAGCACGCATGACTCCACAATAACTCTCGGTAACCCTTGTCTCATTAAACACATCACAGTTAACGCCCAAGAAAGTCGCTCTCAACCCTCAACCACACAACATTTATTTTAAAAAATATTGGTATTCTAACGCGTTTAATATTCTTGCCCACAATATTAACTGTTATTTGCGGAAAACAAGATAGAAGTTTCATGGTCGAGAACAACCTACTAACGGAATAAAATTGAGTTTTCCCGTTTCTCCTATAGCATGCATTAGCTCGTGTCAAGCGATGACTGCCGGTGGTGTCCCTCGACCCCTAGCAATACAGGCCTCTATCCGCGATCCAGCCTACTGAGATATCAGTGGTGCCAGTGCTATTAGACATAAATCGTTTCTTTGCATCGGTACGCCCATACCTGCCGGATGTCGGGACGAGGCGCGAAATCGTACATCCGGCCAATATTGGAGCCGGTTTTCGGCCGAAATTGCCACGACACTGGCCTAGTAGCGACGTGCGGTTTCGGCGACTTGTTTGTGTAATTTATTTGTTCATACATTTTATTGGGTCCCGAGCCACTGTGTACACCCCTAAAACGAAGTGTACTGTGGTAATTACACCTTTACGAGAAGGAGTATTGTGGTTTTACATGTTTATAAAAAGGTGTAGTGCATTATCACACATTTTAAGAAATGTGTTTAAAAAATCACACATTTTTAAGGGTGTCAGATTTTTTATAAGGTCTATCGCTACACTTATTAGGGTGTTAGTTATAGGAGACCTCACTTACATGTATAAAGGTATGAAAATGTTTAATGTGTATATACCTCTAACTGAAGAAAATCTTCCTCATGTGATTACATCGCGTGCCAATGAAACGATCTGTCGATGACACGTCATTCGATGAACTGATTTGACCACCAATGAGTGACGACTGCCAGTAGAATTTCCGAGAAATAATTCTGCCGGCTGCGGGGAGACTCGACCCTACCCAGGAATTACCCCGGTTCTTGTTTGTTTTTCAACATTCTGAATTGTATACCAGCTTAGTAGTAACTCTTCGGATATTACAGAAAAAACGATGGCAGCCGCAAAAACTCTGACAGCCCGGCTCACAGTCATGTGGGAGACTGACAGGTTCTCGTCAGCCGCCACCATGCCTTGAAAGCTACCGGTTCCGAAGAACCGGAGCACGCAGAGAACTTGTTGTTCCACGGTCATGGTAGACGCGATTGTCCGCCGCCTCGAATTCCGGGCGCCGAACGAAGCTCGTCGCACAGTCAACGCACAACGGCCTTCAATAGCCGGTACTGTCGCCGAAAGTCGTCGTCGGGGAGTTGAAAGGCGTCCCGGTGGTCTCGGTAGCGACGCCGACGGTTGCGGAAGATAAGCTCGGCCACAGCGTACGGCACCGCCGTGTTGACAAAGTTTAACTTCGCGTCGATCCGAAGCGAAGATTTCGAGTTCAAACCACGGCTCTCGCAAAGTTCGGAAACGTCACTTTGACGTCAGCGACAACTTCGACAAACGAGGTTTCTAATCACTTTTTTTTTACACAACCTTTGGAGGGATTTGGAGCGTCAACAGGTCGCCTATGGACAATCTGCAATGCATTAATTTTAGCTTGGCGTAGGGATGTAGGGGCAAACGGGCGCTACGTCATCGGCAAAGCCGTTCAATCAGCGGGCTCCCCGCTCCCCTCACGCGCTGCACGCGCGCCCTGATGAACTTGGCTACATTCTGCCGCTCTCAAAGAAATGAGCGTTCTAATGATTGACACCTCGCTCGGGGCGACGTCAGCGTCGCGAGAGTCCAATTAGCGCGTTCCGCAAACTTCGGGCACAAAGGTGTGCTCGACGAGTTTAGCGACCCAGCACAAAGTTGGAGCCGAAAGTTCGCGAAAAGCGACGATTGGACACCGGCGAAAAGAGCGCGAAGTCATCGTCGTGATAGTCGAATCGGTGCGCTCCGTGAACTTCGGCCCCAACTTTGTGTTTGACGAGTTTTGAGCCCCTGATGAATGCCGAGGACTGTCCATGGTATTGCAAAGTACGGCCAGTGAAAAGTGCTCCGCGAAGCTCCGATAACGCATCTTTCCTGATTGGTGAAATGGAAATGGCAGGATGAAAACGGGAGAGCGTCTCTTTCTGTTGCACGACCTCTAGCGCGCGTTCGCTGCCTTCCGTCGCGCTGCCGTGCACACTCGAGGATCACAAGTTGCGGGACAATCAAAGGACTTCCCTGCAATTCTAATCCTGTCAGTGACTGTAAATAGCTGAAACAATGCTCGGCGCTTGGTAAATGAGACATCGCCATTTCTAACATCTTGTTACTGCGTGCCTCTTGCAGATCCTTATGGGAATCGTCACGACCGTGGAATTCACAACAGTCCCGAGCAGCTGCAAAGTAACTGATACGCCCGTCTACTCGAAGGAGCTCTGTCGACCTACCAGTAACAAGGTACAGACACGTACACTGAGCGAAACTGTTAGCAGTAACAAGCGACCGCCAGTTTTTCACCTTTGTCTCTTAAGATGGAATGGCTGTCATAGAAACTGCCATGCTTCGTTTCAAAGTAACTTGGCAAAAAGAAAACGTTACGGCATATTCAAGAAAAATAGACAGTTTTAGTATAGCGTTGGTTGCTCTTACGCCCGCCATACGCAATAGTATAGACGTACGCTGAAATCTACTCGCCCGGGAGGATTTTAGTTGTGCGTTCCGTAAACGCTGCCGAGTGAACATCTCGTATGGTCTTCTTGATTCAATTAGCCAAAGCCGTAGTATTCCGCGTGCTTACAACGCCATCATGCTCATAAAAATAAATATTAAAAAAAAAACGTTTTCAATCAGATTATTTAAAGTTATGCCAAGTCGCAGCTGCCTGGTCAAGCGCGCTTTTCTGCGGTGGACGGAGATTACTAGTACGTGTGCGTCATTCGATCACGCAGCCTACGCCAATCGTCCCGTGGCAAACGGCGCCTTTTATCAATGGTATCGCGGGGTATCGGAGTCATAATCAGTGTGACGGGGGAGAATCACGTGACAGCCCTTACCGAAGATTCCCAAGCAGTTGAAGAAGAGGGAAAGGAGGAACTCCCCTCTTACCTTGACCCTCTTTCATGTCTGCCATGTGTCGCTTTTCTCCCCATCGGAGATTAGGCCGCCGCTCAATATTTGTTCAAAAGCGGATTTCCTCTTTCTCCTGCCGCGTCGAAACAACGCGTCGAACAAGGCGTCGAAAAAAGACACGTGACTATGAGCTGTGGAAGCCATTGGGCTTCCACAGCTCATAGTCACGTGTCTTTTTTCAACGCGTTGTTTGTTTCACTGGGACCGTAGCCTTTTACGCCTTGCCAAGTTACGGTGAGTCGGAGCGGCAGGAACGCCCCATGGAGGGCAGTGACCTAAGAGAAAGACCTTTGTGGGCGTCAATATTCTGTCCGACTAAGGCAGAAAAGCGCCGATTTCGCGTCTGCGCGAACGGTGTTGCGCATTGTGCATTCGCTGCCTGCCGCGTATCAATGCCTGGTATCTAAATTTGTTAATTCGGGACGTTGCCCTTCGTTCCACGTAGCTTGCACGTTCGTGACGTCATCATACATTACAAATGATCATTTCTACGTGTTCTTGCCGGGGGAAAAAAAGAACAACCTCGGTGATGCGAAATTTCTGCTTCAGAAGGTACGCGCGCAGGAGCTTAAAGGGATACTATAACGAAAATTCGGCGCTTATTTATTGGTCTATATGCGTTCAAAGGGGCAGTATCACGAGAAACACACCAATGGGGAATTGTAGTAGACCCTTTCCGCAGCCCGTTAAGCACCCGGATAGCGCTCCGTAATCCGACAGAAGACTTTGAACTATGCAGATAAGGCTGGCGGCGCGCATGCGCAGCTGCGGCGTTTTCTTCAGGGATACCGTAGCGGAGGAGAAAAACGGTCTACTACAATTTCCTATTATCTCGTTAAAAAGTCGTGAAAAGGAATTTTAAAACAAATTAAACGATTAGCAAAGAGCACCTGGTGCATGTCGTTAACGCCTTGTTTGTAATGCCCGTCTAGGAACCTTGACAGGTAATGGCGTTAACTGTCTCGCCTCCGGCCACCACGAGAGTAGAGGGAAGGAGGAACTACCCTCTCCCCAAGGATCTCTTTTGTGTGTTCCAGAAGTCGCTATTGTCCCTCTACAAGATTATAGAACATTAACCCGTCACTCAACATTCGTACAAAAGCAACCGCTTCGGTGGCTAGAAGGACTACGATATCCTCTCGACGTCAGCCTCGCCACAGCTTTGCTCGTCCCGAGACGACCTACGTCACGATTGCGGGGCATATCACGTGCTCTTTGCTGGCTGCTTTCCGAGCGCTTGCCATATTTGCCGTTTATAACGAAAAATACAGCCACCAGGCTCCAAATAAAAACGTGCGATTGTCATTTACGGATATTGTGGATCATATTCAACCTGTTTTTGTACATGACAAGTATATTTCAAATTTCGTTGAAGTATCCCTTTAAGGTCCTTCTCAATGGACGGTGATGAGACGTCGCTACAAGCCACGTATAAAATCATACGTGCTTCGATCTGCGTTGTTGGTGAAGTGTCTCAGGATTTCGCTATTTATCAAAAAGGGCCAGATGATTGGAGCAAAATAATTTTGTGTCACATGCACTTTGAAAACGATGAGCACAGATAATTTGATCTAGCATTTTGTCTTCGTAATAGCTTTCTTTTCTTGATAAACATTGCATGAGGTTGATCAATTGGTGAAATCATAGCCTTTTTTATAATATATTAATAAGAACTACCTAAAGCTGGTTAATTGTTGCTACCATAGTTTTCTTTCAATATTTTTATAAGTGCTACATAATCTTAGGTAAGTATAGGCACAGCTCCTGATAAGGTGTACCTTACGGAGTTTATTTTATATACTGTATTGTAGTTAAGTTTAGTACGGTCATATTTATCAGTACGGATTGTGGCGAAAGTGAGCACCGAAAACGAATAACACGTATCGGGTCATACCAGAAAAATGAAACAAACGAAATGTGAGCCATGGTTTGAACACAATGAAGTCCTCGTAATAGTCATATCGAAGATACTGAAAAAAAAAGTGATAAAACGATTACCAGCTACTTGCTCACGCGAATGGCTTTGGTGAGCAAAAGTCTAACATTGTTATGTCGGCAAAAATAAAATTGGTGTTAGTTGGCTTTAATGAATTCACTACAAACAAATCTTTACTGCGTGTTTTGGCAGTAGGTTTTCGTTGACCAAAAATAAACTATACTTCGTTTCAGCTTAAGGCCATGAACGCAGCCGACGCTACGAGCTAATGTGGCCAATCTGGCCGTGTCAAAAGCACAAGTCACTGGGTAATTACTGTTTGACTGGTCGAGCGATGACAGAACACGAATGCAGAAAAATGACGAACGCCATGCATGACGGTGCGCTTTTTACGCCGTCTGATTCATCCCATCAGCTCATGGCGTCGCGTCTGGACTGAAGGGAAAACGAGGCATAGGATATATTTTAAAGTATATATTTGTTTCTCTCTATTTTCCAGGTCAATGGTTTGTGCCAAGCCAAGTTCAACGTGTTTCCGCCACTAAGACTTCTGGCGGTGTCGTGTCAAACGTTTGCCTGAGCCTGAAGGACGGCACCTGACGTCTTCGTTCTTGCGCGCATTGCAGCGAACATGTTGAACTTGTCACTACATCACTTGCGTCTTTGTTCATTCGCGGCTTTGGACATCACTGTGAAGTATCATCAGACGACCAGGGTGTAGACAAATTTGTGGACGTTGCAGATTTGATTATACGTCATGCAAAAATAAAGTCGCATGTTCGGATACTGATGCGGATCATGCGGTTTTTCTGTTCATTTCCTTTTTGGGCATAGTGCATTGTTTCATGGTCGATAGAGTTAGCATGGTGATTGCTCGCGCGCTGTTTCACTATATATGTGGGGATTCAGAAGTACTCTCTGTGATTTGTTTGGTGGCCCACCATGCACTTTTTCTTTTCTTGTGTCAGTGGCGCGCCAGGAAAATTAAAATTCTTGCTTGTCATTGTCCTATCCTGCCTGGGTGTGGGATAGTGTGTAGTGTATTGCAAAATAAATAACGAAACTACTTGACCCTTTTTGTTTTTGTTTTTGCGAGTTCTACGCGGGGGGAACCAGTGAGGTGATTGCAGACTTTCGGGGACACGAATGCACGGGCAGTGCTCTGCCATATACTTAGATTGACCCAGCGTCGTCACCAACGGCATGTTTCATCAAATATTATGCTTACCAGTAAATTAATGTTTTTGCAGAGCATATATCCGCTGAAGTTCGAATTTACTAACCTGACTGATAACAGTGCGTCTCATATCAGTTACATTGCCTTATACGCGAACTTGTGCTTACTCCACTGTTTAAGCGATAACGTAGGAATTGAAGGACCTCTCGTAATCATAAATACGACAGAATAACTTCGGAATATGAGTAGAAATGTTCTGTGACCGGAAACGTAGTGTTATTTGAATCTGGGTAATGACATTTTGCTCTAACTCTTTCAGTGCCGTGGGTTATTTTAGCTAATCTTATCGCATTGATATTTCCTTCCTAATGAAGGTATTGCCTTCAGCGACAGGTATAGGGCGTCAAAGGTCTCCGATATAACGCAACTCGGCTAATGGACGCCTCTCTGCTCTATCGACTCTCATTTCTTATCCAGTGGAAGCTGGAGGATATATATCTAAGATAGAGCGCTGCGGCTGTAGCAGCTGCATGACACCTGTTCGCGTTTCCAGCCTTATTAAATTTGTGCCATTATCTAAAGGCGATTGAGGTAACCTGTCGTCATTCGAACTGACCAGTATAGGTCTGAGTGCAGGAAGATGATTGAAAGGTGAGTTCTTCGATAATTTCACCCTCTTAAGTAACACCTCCGAGCCGAGAACGTTTTGATATTAGTAATTCATAAACTCCGTTTGCCGACACTCCGATCTGATGGGGACAATCGAGCAAGCGTCCAAAAATGAACCGTCACGGTGCTTTTTGCGAAGGAAAATGTTATTTTTGAAACAAAGCAATATAGTGCTCGTTTCTGTGCGTCCCCGGCTATCCCTGGCTGAACCAATCCTATACAAAGAAAACCCCGCGTGCTCCCTGCATTTCTGAAGTTGTCAGTGAATTTTATTTGTCGAGCAAACGGCGATCTAAACACGTTGTCACCTCAAGAAAAAAAAAAGTTTGCGCACCGTTTAGGCGCCGAGCGAAATAGTTCTTACAAGATTTGGTTGGCGGAGGAAGAAGCGATGCTTTTGGCGTTTGAAACGCGCGCGTTTTAATAACATATATCTAATCGAAACTGAACCTAGATACAGTGTATCCTAATTCTTCACATAAAAGAGGAAAATTAGCGATGCACCGAAACGAGTCGAACGATTTTGTTTGTTTGTTTTTACTATGGTTTTTGAGGTGGAAACGCGAGTATATAAAGATCCCCAACGTGTATGCCATCTGACGCCTATAGTGGGCATTCGAACTTCTCTTAACCTTGGAGGATATAATTGGTGTGAGAGACGTTCACGAATTTGAGGGCCTGCGACTAATGGTAGAACGCTATTACGCGAGTCCAACTCATTTTCGTCGCTATAAACCTCGAGAACTAATTGCAAACGCTAAAGCAAACGCGGGTTGATATCTTCTCTACTTCGTTTCACTGTGTGTGTAACAGAGACCGATGGAGGCAATCAAGCAGAGCCAAAAAGTGCATCGTCACGGCCCTGGTCCTTTTTTTATGTTTACTATCGCCGGGTAAACCAATTGCGCGCAGAAAAAAACAACAACTAAAATACCTATTATAGGAAACTGCATAGAGACGACGAGCGCTGTGAGGATCTATACATTTGGCACCGCTTGGCTGGCTCTGTCATTTCGCAGCATCGCCTGTGGTCAAAAGGTTTTATCGAAAGAAAACTTTTTGTTGCGTAGGAATACAAAAAAAAAATAAGACGCAAAAACTTTTATTTTTACCATTCTAATGATTAAAACGTACAGCGCAAATAGACGGGACAAAATAGAGAAGACACACTCTCGCCAATGAACATCTGTGTCTGTCTTGTGTGTCTTATCTCTCTTCTGTCCCGTCTGTTTGAGCTGCACGTTTTAATCATCGGTATTCACAGGAGGGAGAAATCCCGGCGATTTCTTCCCGGCACGCGCGCCTCACGAGATGAAAACGCGAGGCTTTTGCGCATCGCAAAGCCTGACGTTTTCATCGTGGGATGCGCGTGCCGAGGAGAAATCCCCAAAATTTCTCCCTCGTTTGAATACCCAGCACGCCCACGCTGCCATTTTGAACAGTTACCATTCCAATTCCAAAGACATGCAATCCCACTGCCCAACGCGCGAGTATTCGTCACTGTGAAAACCGAGCAAACCACGCGCCATACGCACGCACGCTGAAAACAACACCGATCACAGGCAATCTATGAAGCCGTAACAATACACAAAATAACTCATTTGACCTATTCTGATATTTTTCTAAAAAATGAACAGCAGAATATCTCATGCCATAATGATGACAGGAATAACGAGGCTGATCCCCAACAAGATTGCTTTAAAAAAAGTCTAACAAAGAAAAATGTTTGGATCCTGAATTGTCAGGAGGGTATACGGCTTCAAATTTGATTTGGTATTAAGGGCGTTTCTGCAGTTGTTCCGCTTCTAGAGCGAGCATTTATAGCTTCGACAGCACGTCGACTTCTCGTATAAGCTTCTAGCGTGCACGTGCGGCCAAAGCACTACGGAGGGCAAAGAACGGCGGCAGGTGGCTGGACAACTGAAAGAGAGGCTCTGCGCTTCTTGTTTTGTCAGAAAGTGTAAAAATATTTTTTTTTAAGATATTTCTGCAAGCAGTGCTTGTTGATTGTCCCTCCAGTGAAATAGTGCACGAGTAACGCGGTTTGATTTCCATTGAGAGATTTTCAACGCGAAATCATTGTCAAACGATTGCACTATAACTTGCTCCGACCACATTAAACTATTTTTGCCGTTCTTTTTTTTGCGCACGGGGCGCAGAAGATCGGCGCCGCTCTCTGTTTTACTTGGCGTCGCAGTTATCTTCCTGGGCACTTTAGAAGGTATGTAAATTCTACCCTAAGGCTCTTTTTATATGGTAGTGGTCTCAAACGCATTGGAGTTTGGGGGCCAAATAGAACAGTCCGGAAAGGTCGAGGGCCAACGTAAGACGGGGGAGACGGAGGGTCAAAAGTTTTTCAGGAGAGGGGATTTTGTGCTCTATGTTTTTGAAAACTCAGTTTTGTCTGTGATATCTTTTTATTTGATTTGTTTATATGCCTAATTTGGCCCCTGACCAGGTGTGATAACAAGAATTAAAATGACACCGCCCCACCAACGTGCCAGAATTTTGAATGGAACAAGACAGCAAGTACACTGTCGTTCCCGTTGCTCAATTCACTCAAGAATTAGCCAAGCTCAAGATGTTTATCAAAAACAGCCAGTTAATTTGACAGTTCTTGCTTTCCTGACAGTTTTTATTGCAACACTCTGAACAAAAACTGGTATTTTAATGGTGATAGTTTTTTGAAGGCGAGGATCCCCGAGCTCATAGCTTTACCTTCGGCAGTTGCTCTGGTGATCGAGAGTTCGCGCAGCCGAGATGCATCCTTAGCCAGTGAAGTAGTGGAATCGTTGTACATTACAGAAAGCTGGGAAGCAAAACATAACGCGAAACAAAGGGCAAAGGAACACAGATAAGTATAAAATATGCGAAAAGAGCAAAGCTGCTTTTCGAGCGAAAATGAATTGACAAGAGGAGATCACTATGGCGCATGCCATTTCTAGCGCCCGAGACGAGGGTACCCAGACTCGTAGCCGGTTGTCTACTTGCCGTCCCAACAAGTCGCGGGCCCCATGCGGCCGCGGACCGCGTGTTTGAGACCCGTGCTATATGGGAGCCAGCTTAGAGGTTCCAGACCTTCTCGCCACCGACTCACTCTCCTTCCTACTTCCTTGTAAAGTGTGCTAGATAAATGTTTTATGCTGCTACTACTATATCAAGCAGTTAAGCGTTTTAATTCCCATCAAATTCTCTGATACTCCCGTGAAGGATGAACAACGGAAAGGTGGTCTTTGATTTGTTACCCATCGTGCGCAAGCTTCCTACCTTCAATTACACCTCGGCCTGTGTGAACATATACCATGTATTACGCAACGCGAAATGTTAGCAGTCTCGTCGCCAACTTCTTTTTAAAGGTCCCTTTTCAGAACCCCGTCAAGCAACATTGGCGGTCGCCATTTTTTTAGGCACGAAGCGTGTGGCTGGATTCGAATCCTCAACGGACGCCAACATCAGCTCTCGTTCTTGTATACTAGTCGAGCCGAGTTCACGTCGAAAGTTGGCGCAGCGCTCATGTTCTATAGGAATTATATAAAGCCAGTGCATCCTTGAAATATATAGTTCCATTGCCTTGGCTGTCTGCTAGCGGGACAAAAATGCAAACTGACAAAAAGACAAGCACAATCTCACATGGCGATTGGTTTTTTCGTCTCTGCAGCTATGCCAATCGCCATATCGGTTCTTGCGAATATTGATAGCTTCGAAAAGGTTGTTTTGAACCAGCCGTGCCAAGATCGTTATTTCATGTGTCATCGTACTGCAAGCGTTCCTCGTCAGTGCAAGCGTCTTTCAAACTGTATATCCAATCAACGTATTGGTCATGTGCTTATTTGCACGGATCTCTTACAATTATATTGTTTTTCTTGAGTATTTCAAAAAGGGAAAATTATTTTTCAATGCCTCCAAACACCGACGCCACAAGTGGTGGCGGTGCGAAGATATGCGCTTGCTTCGCGGTGTGTGGATAACAAAATCTAAGGATTGTGTGAATAACAGATCTCGGTGTAAATAAATACCTTTATAAAGCAACCTGTCGCCGCCACTTTTGATCGGATGACCAAGAATAGAGAGGACAAGGAGAAACTGCTCATCCTACGAACCAAAGTGGCAACCATACGGGGAGCTTGGCGCTACTTTCCCAGGATCCAATGACTTTAGAAGTATACGAGCATTGCACACTTGCAAGATTACATCCGCCATTGCTGACCTTCTCGTTTTGCCTAGAGCCACTAAATAAGCTACGCTTGAAGAGTAACGACACTTCAGTTATCTTGGTGCTTAAAATCACGGTTGTCAGTTATCTGAAGCTTTATCTGAAATCGCAGGAAACACTTTTTCGTCCTCCAGGAATGTTAAAACAGTTTGCGGAAGAGCAAAACAACATTACCTGAGCTTCCTAGCACTGTATCGAAAGCTGAGGAGGTCGCATATTTTAATTGTGACGATCGACAGTTGCGTCTGCTCTGCGCTAAGCACCAAGATGGCGGCGCCCACTACCAGATAGGGGAACGGAGTGCCGATGCTCTAAGCGTAGCTCATTTAGTGGCTCTAGTCTTACTGTGATACCGAGCCAATAAAACGGTCGTTGACGAGCCTCCACAGAGGCCAATGCTGGGGAGAAGGAGGCAGTATAATCTAAAATGGCAATAACCTGGCCAGCTATTGTAATGATCATGTGAAGTAAACGGAATAGACCCCTTCCGAATGACTGCCTTCTGTTGGTAGCTGGTGGAATCCCTGCACAATGGCGGACTAAAACCAAAACGTCACGGCGCACTTTATGCGTTTGGTTGGATCAGAAAGAAAACACGCACTCAGAAAAAGGTGACGAGTGCAGTGACGTTGCACTTTTGTCGCCGATTTGATTGGCTCGTCACTTCCTAGCGTTGGCCGCGCTCCGACGCTCGCCATTGTGCAGTAGTTCCAACTAGAGTCACTAAATAAGCTATTCTTCCAGAGTACCGCATTCCTTTTCTTTGGCATTTTGCCGACAATACAGTCGCTCTATTCAACAATATTCTGGTTCGCTGCGGCATCATTGGACAGCGGCAGTCACGTGAGTCGCTATCATCATCATCGCGTTTTTTCAGCGCCACCATCTTGGGTCCAGCGATCCTCTGCCTGCTGCTGTTTGCTGTTTACTGCGCGCGCACGCTGAAGTCCGTCACTCAGCACGCGAGTTTTTCGTGATACGTCGATATACGAACAACACGAATTTGATTCGCTGCCACAGCTGCGGTCGCGGCAGCTGGCGCAGGCGACGGCTACAACAGCTCGGCTTGGCTCAGCTACAGTCACACCTCCATCTGCGCGCGGACCCAAGATGGCGGCGCCTGACGCGCTTCAGACTCGAAGTTTGGGAGTTTCGGTACTCTGAAAGCGTAGCTTTATTTAGTGACTCTAGTTCCGACTTTGTAATTATCGGCGCGTGCCTATTGAAAGGTGCCTATAACAGGAATCAAAAATGAAAGACGTTTACAATTCCCTCTAATGCCAAATTAGAGCGCAGCACTTGAGGAGGAGGGCTCTCCTCCTCTTCCTCCTCCTCTCGCCTTCATCCAACATCTCCTAGAAATAAGGCCGTAGTGCTGTTCTCATGACGTCGCAAAGGAAGGCCATCGGGGGGCGCGCGTCGAAGCGAAGGCAACGCGCGTAGATCGACCGTCGTAACGAGCTCTTAGTCACATACGCGTGTCTTATTAGCTAAAATGAAAGCTGCACATAGCAACGGGTCTAAGAAACACTTTATTACGCGAGTAAAGCATTGCAACGCTAAATAATTGGTACGAAATGGCACGAGGTATGCGTGGAAGACGTCTATAGAAAAATGTGATTGTTTTAAGTCGAAAACATTGAGTCACGCAATTATTGCTGTAGGAATGTATATTTTATACAGAAATACTTCGACAAAATGGCGAGACACGCAGTGATTAGACACAGCGAAACAGATCACAGTTAAAAATTAGGTAGACGTAGTCAACGCGGACATGGCTAGACAAATGTCACTTACAATCATCTAAACGATGTTATCGCGTGCAGTTACTGAATTCTTGCGTTATACCCCGGCCACATGGTAAAATTAATGTAATTTTGATCGAATTACATTATGGGGTCGACAAATCAGCTTGCGACGCTCGTATAATCACTCAAGACCGCGAGCTGATTAAATCTCATATCATTTAATGAAAATATATTAACTTTTCCGTGCCGCAGGGGTACTAAACTTACTATTTAGTCAACTAATTTATTTTCCCTATGGGCTCACGCTGCCTTAGAACAAAATATAACTTATCTTGTATACATTAATACTATTACATTAATACAGTTAAAATTCTAGTATAAACGCTGTAAAGGCAATAAAATAACATTAGTATAAATAAACACATAAGCACAAACAACGCACTTTCAATAATCACACAAACTTGTTATTCACCTTACAGTAAAAACTAGAAGATTGAAACGCATATATACAATTGTCGGAAGCAACAGCACACGAATAACGACGAAGAACAATTTTCCATTATATCAGAAGATAAAAAAAAATCGGTTGCAGCGTTTTTCTTGCGTCTTACATGACCAAGAAAGCACGTAAATAAGTTGTTTCTCACCTGTCGATGGGATCCATACGTCCCACAATATCCAGCACGAAAACATTTTGAACACGAATTCTGTCGAGAGATTGGTCATCGACCAGTGTCATCGTTGACTAGTTGCCACACACGTCACTCAAACCGTAGCAGGACTTGGTCCGCGAATCCACGTAAATTCCGTGGTATCAAGCGAATACAAAAAAATCTACGCGAGACTGCGGTGACGACAGAAGAATGGGAACAAGTCTGAAAAGAAGCACCCGCGAGAGCACCGGCAGCAGGACGAAAGGCTTAACGTTGTCGTCCCATATCTTGCTCGTGTGCGCTTCCTGCGGCGATGACTGGATTTTTAGGGGCGAAGCTCCTTAGAGGCTAGCCATGTCCGTATGTCCGTCCGCCGTCCGCCGTAGGCCGGCGTCGGGTGCTCGTGCTTCTACTCGTGAGATCACGTGCTCACGAGCACGTGACCACATGCTCACGTGCTCGTGTAGGGCAAAAAAAAAATTGAAAAAAAAGATGAAAAAAAATTATGAAAGAAGAAAAAGAAGAAAAAAAAAGAGTAGGGGGTTCTGAGATGCCATCCCATCTGTCTGCTTAAAAAAAGAAAAAGAAGAAAACCACACATTCTCCTATTGCCATGAATGAAAAGGACCGAATAGCTCGGCATGCAGCACCTCAGCGTCTACGCAGACAGCAAGCTGCTCCGGAGACCAGGGCGCGAGAAGCTGCTGCACAGCGTCAAAAACGCCAAGCGGACCCGGAGTTGAGAGCTCGGGAAGCGGCGGCAAAGCGTCAACGCCGACAGCAAGCAGCAATACCTATGACCAAAATCAGTATCGTCAGCACCACCCGAGCTTCGCCCCAATCAACATCATTCACCACGTGGAGATGTTTTTTCGGTTCCCTTCCCTTCAGAAATATCTCAGCGTTCCTTTTCAGACAGTCAGCAGCTCACACACAACGTAAATTTACCAGAATCGGAGCCCGTATGAGGGAAAATGTCGCATCAGAGCCGGTTCATTCGAAAAGTGTGGGGAGCTGCGGGACTGCACGTAGTCCCGCGGTTACGGGGATACTCATAATTATAAATTTGGTCCTTTCAATCTTGGTAACGCGTTGTATATTACGCTTATATTATATATATATACAAATTGTAAAAGACTGCGCTTTTAAAACGTATATTAATGTCGTATAACCGCGCACAAACACAACCGCGCCGCTCAACAAGAAACATTTTTTTGACGCCGATACTAGATATTTTTTCACGCAGTTGCGCCATCGCCTTCCTTCTCCGACATTGGGACGTAAGTTGTAACCCCTCGGAGTGCTACGGCCTTATTTCTAGGAGGTGTTGCTTCATCCCCCTACTTTCTCTTCCTCCTCCTCTCCTTCTCCTCTCCCTCCCTTACCCTCCCTCTCTCCTCTCTCGTGGCTCTCATGTCGTCATTCGTGACCCTAGTGACCCTCGTGACGTCACTTGCGTCGTCACGAAGGTCACTCGTGAAGGCTTCGTGAAGGTCACTGTGAAGGTCGTGACCTTCATCGTGACCTTCGTGACGTCACTCGTAACGTCACACGTGACGTCACGTGTGACGTCATTATGGGAAACGTCCCATAATGCAACGCGCGGTTAAGCCAACGGCGACGTGGTCACGTAACGTTAATTTGCCTGCTAAATTTAGAGAAGACATTGACGTGACGCGAAATTTATTATCGTCATTAAATTCGGCGGGGAATATTGACGCGACCATTTTTCGTGACGGTTCTTCGTGACGGTTCTTCATGACGGTTCTTCGTTACGGTTCTTTGTTACGGTTCTTCATAACGGTTTTCTTCATGAAATTCGGCCGATAAAACCCATTCTGCGTTCAAAAAGCGAGAATTGTTAACTGAAATGAGGCGAGAATTGCTTTCGGATATGAGGTGTTAGATTTAAAACCATTCTTGGCTTTCTCTGTGACTATATAGTTTTTAATACTCTTTTGTTGAATGTTTTCAACAAAGGAGATCTCTGCGTAGAAGGTGGTTGAGAGTGAATCTGTGGAACATGATTGAGAAAGAAACCAGTTAGCTGAGTTCGAGACGTTCTTTTTTGTGACCGTTCCTTCGACTAAAAGTTTTTTTTCCTTTTCTGCACCGCAGTCTTTTCTTAAGTTGCCTTTGACTCTAACGCTATCGTTTCACTGCCCACAGCGGCGACGAATCAGGAGCCCCTGCCCATCTTCTGTTTCTGGAACACGTCTTCTAACTGGGGACCCTCGCCTCCGCGTCAGATGGGGATCGACAACATAACCGCCGAAAACTGCAACGTCATCGTATACTCCCAGGCATCACTGATGGACGTCAACGGAACGGTTGGCTTTGACGTCGCAAAACACGAAAGCGGTGAGTAGTATCCTTGAAGCATCGACGCGTTTTTATACTTTTTTTTTTTCCTTTGCGCCTAAGACAACCTGTCGTGTCGTGTTGTGTTATTTTTATAAAAGTTTTATCCATTATGAGTCAAGCGTTCACTCAACATCAAATAAATAACGTGTGTCAAAAAGAGCTGCTGACTGGAAAAACAACAAAAAAAAAAAAAAAAACAAAGAAAAGTGTTCATGGCGTATTTTAGAATTCAGAAATATTTTTATGCTTCGTTTTGATTTCTCAAAGAAATTACCGTTGCAGGAAATTATTCGTTTATTTATTTATTTGCATACCTACATAACCTGAAGAGGCATTATACTAGGGAGGGGGACAAACATAAAATTTGTACGCTACAAACACAAGGTGAAACACAATTATTCGAGAAGTAATACACACCGATAGCTAGAAGTAACGTTGAATCTTTTGAAAAAAAAAAAAAAAAAAAAAACAGCTCTGAGAACGCCGTTTCAACAATGTCACTTGGCAGGTTATTCCAATCTTCAATGGACCGCGGGAAAAAAGAGCACCTGAAAACTTCAGTTCTGCAGTGAAATGGACAAATATTTCTTGAATTATCTCTTCGTTCTGATACATAGGCAGGCTCAAAATATACTTGGACCTACAAATTGCGCTATTGTTGTAAAACACTTTATGTAACATTTTGAGACAGAGCAATTTTCGTCGTTGACTCAGAGGCATCCAATGTAGAGACAGTTATGCTAGCTCTGAAATCGCAATTACCCGTAACAAATCTCGCAGGGGAATCCTATTTATTCGGGTTCTGACGAGTTCAGTCTCTTTTCAAGAGCTACCTTCGCAATGGCGAACTGTGCTTGATCTGTTATTCAGAAAAGATCCAGGTTACTTTGAAATGAGAGACACTCTGAGAAAGCAGGGCTTTTCTAGAGGGCCTTTCAGGCTTTCCCTTACATCAGTTTTAAAAAAAAAGTTAAAAATTAGAGACAGATAAAAAAAAAACAATAACAACAGGAGAACACATTTGGTTATGCACACTGAAAGGTCACAATTTTGGTCATGCACACCGAAAGGTCAGAGATAAGCCGGATGAAAATGGTAGCATTTCTGAAGGGGCCTTGCGCCTGAAGATATCTGAAGGCATATCACCTTCGAAGATAAAAAGCTTAGGCAACATAGGAACTTTTGTAAAGAAATAAGCTCTGGGTTGTTTCGTTGTTCATCTGAAGATTAAATCAAACTTGCCGAAGATGGATGCTCATGTACCATGCCAAAATCAGTTCCTAGGCGATGCAGCAGAGCAAATTGCACTAACAAGAAGTTTGCTGTGGCCACCTGGTTTTCGGCCAATCATGTGCAGGAGGCGCCTTCACGCGAGCTTATTGAGCTGGTGTAGAAATACTTAATGATTAAATAGGGATCTGAGTAATTACCTTGCTATTTGAATAGGCACCATGACTACTAGAGCCCGGTGTTTTGTCATTTCCTTCGTAATGAATTAGCATTTCTCTGCTTAATCGAGGAGGTATGCCAAGTAACTAACGTTCCTGCGATCTAAATTGTACCTAAGCACCAGAAGGGCATTACCTATACTATGTACAGGGTGTTCCAGAAAAACATTTCCAGGTTGTTGTTTTTTCCACCGCAGAAGTAAACTATGCATGGTCGAACGCCTATTCTCCGCCGAATGGTAGTTCTAGAGGTTCGAACCAGATACCAGAGTTTCGGCACGAACCGATATTTTATTGAAGAGTTATAAGTGATTTTCTGAAAATTTCAATGGGAGAGTTGGGCCCATTTTCACCCGTTTCCGGTTTCTGGCACCATAGAGCACAATGTATTCCAAAGCTCTGTCGGCCACCATTTCCGTATTGACATCCCCCACCCCCCTCCCCTTCCAAAGACATCCTCTCGCATTTTAATATCCGGGCCACCTGCTCGGACATTTCGTGCAACACGGGAGCCCATACGTTTCATTGACATTTACTCTCATAACCTGTATCGCCATGCTAAATGATATGTCTGTTTACAGGCGTGGTTGAAGGAATGAAAACGCTGAAGACGCTCAATCCAAACCTAAAGTTTATCTTGGCCATTGGCGGCAGCAACGACGACACTGAGGAGCATTGGAGACGAATAGCCAAACTGCAGCGCCGTTTCGCCACAGGCGTTCTGACATTCGTCGCCAACCACGGTTTCGACGGAGTTGTGCTGAACAACCTACCGCTGGTCAAAACTAAGCCAGCTCAAGAGCCTGGATTTACAGTCCACATCGTTGAGTTCTTTCAGGTATAGTCTCGCGCATACAAGATAGAATTCCGTGTTTTCGGTAGGTATCGATACGCCCCAAAACGTAACACCGATCTCTTTTTATAAAATGTTAGGGGAAAACAGAAAAACACAAAGTTTGAGCTGCCCTTAAGTAATAATAATAATGATACTACTAATAATAATAATAATATTAATAATAATAATAATAATAACAATAATAATAATAATAAAAGCGAGCCTCCCGTAAAAAAAAAAGAAAATAAGTATCTTCAGGTTTTGTTTTATATTGAGCCGGAACATGGTTGAAAGCTTTGCTCGGAAGCGCACCGCTTATCCCATGTCTTTCTCTTATCGGTGCAGGGTCGTTTTTTAAATATTCGGGTCGCGCTCATATTGCCCCGAGGTTGAGCATTTCCCATGCCCGTGTCTCGTTTTCTTCAACCTAATCCTCGATAAAGGACGATTTTATTTTTGTACGACACCAAAAAACACCGAATTTGTTGGGAAGAAATAAACCCAAAAAGCACAAACTCCTACTACAGCATAAAACGAAAAAAAAACAGGAACGGGGGACGTGGCTCATTTTGTGTATCTTATCATCGCTCCGCAGTCACTCAGATTGTGGCATTGCGCACGACAGTGTTGCGTCACGGCGCTACTCTCCTGGCAGCGACCTCTCAGCTTGGCCATTTGTAATATGTTATATAATACTTATATTCAGGTGGTGACACAATTGTAGTTTCAATTGTTCTACAAAAGACGGTTTGGGGAATTGTGAGAGGGCGAGTTATGGCTTGGTACAAAATGTTTTAAAGGGGAAGCTGAAGCGGTTCTGTATTTGAAGAAAAACACCCAAATCGTCTTAATTAGGCCTCCAGGATCCCGAATATCGAGATTATTTTTCACTTTGGTGCACAGAGCCTGCAGAAATTAATTTTCGAAGTACAACCGAGGCCCTCCCTTCCCGGGGTGTGACGTCATATTAGGAGTTTTGAGAATCTCCGCTCTCGCGTATGTTCAGCGCCTGTCAAAGCTATGAACACGAGCTCTTGCTATTTTCAAAAACGTAAAAAAAAAGACGTCACGACTGGTCTCAGTGCGGGAGAATCTACATGTTTGCAAGCATGGCGTCCCGACTGGTGCCCCATGCGTTCAAGCGTGTGCAGCTTGCGCGTGAAGGTGACTTTGGCAGGCTCGCAATTTCACGTGCTTCCTCGCACGAGTAGGAACATGGCGGTGGCCAGAACCAATTGCACGCGATGTCTACACGAGTGACATGCGCATGGCGGTCCAAAGATCCTGATCCTAGTATGACGTCATGCCTGGTCAGAGGGTTTTCGGGTTTTTTCGCTAGTTACATCTTCGGGGAAAACGAACGTGATATTCAGATTCACGGGATCAAAATACGCCAAAATTCACCTCTAACTTTTTTTTTTTTTTTTCAAGAAGTGTTTCAGTTTTCCTTTAAGCTTAATAGAGATTTTTTTATATATATATATGAAAACATACGTCTAGCAGTTGTAACAAACTGACCGATGGTCGCGAGACGCTTATTACAAACAGGACGTGGCAGCGCAGTGGTTTCATAGTCGCTTTATAAGGTATGTTGGCTTAGGTTTACAGAAAAAAAAAAAAAAAACTGATTTTAAACTATTTAACACGAACGAAGAATGTAAAGAAAATCAAGAAAGCGACTCATGTCATCGCGAGGCAGTACTTCTGTAAAAAGGAAGCATTTTTTTTTTTAAATATTAACGAAGACAATTTTCGAGATCTATTTCAAGAGGCGATGCAACGATGTTTGTAATTTCCGCGAATACCGCTTAGAACGGATCCCTGACGTTAATGACCCGTGAAACACCTGTTCGATTTTCACCACACGTAATCGAAGTCGGAAAAAAAAATTAAAGACAAACTTTCAGCTTTTCCACTTTATTGAAGAGGAAAGACCAGCGGAGCTGTACAACGGAAAGTAATGGCCGGCTGCAAGTCGGCAAGCCAGAGTGGAAAGGCTGCTGCCATCTATGAGCGACGGCGGCAACCAGATACGTGGCTAACCGCCGTCGCTTATAGGTGGCGGTAGGTGTCGAGAGTTCGGTGTCTTCAATTCTTTGCGGGGGACATGTTCCTGGGGAAACTAGCCCTTAACAGCTCTGCTGTAAAACAAGCAGCGTTCGCCCCCTCAACTCGCAGCCAGAACAAGCAGCCACGCGATCAGGAGCCGCTTATTCACCGCATTCGGTGGGAGTTGCTACTACGAGGGCGCCACAGTATTCGGTGCCCCAGTAGACTTCCGGTAGTGTATTTATTTCTTCTTCAGTAACACACAGCGATCGGAAAAGAAGATTTTCCTTCGGAGAGGTACCTGTAATAGGTTTGTAAGAACCTGCGCGCTTTGTAGAACGTAGTACAAATAACAAAATGATGTGTGACAAGAGGAAAAAAAGAGGAAAACCGGAAGCGCGCAGGGGTCCGCCGATAGTGGGCGGCAGCGAGCTTGTTTGCAAACAAACATCGGTGAATAGGCCGCCAATGTTGATCATAGCAACGCGCTGAGGCTGGCAAGGCACAGGACACGCCCCGAGTTGCAGACATTGTTATGGCTCTGCCATTTTTGTCATTGCAGCGATTGGACACGGTCCACTACCCGAATGCTTCTCGAGCTGTTCATTATCACGAGCCCAAATCGAGTGCTCACGAAATGCTCGAGTCCAATCTATGAGCCGCATTCAAATATCGTCATTGGGCTGTACTGCGATCCCCAGGTTACGTTATCAAGTTCTGCGGAAGGACAGATTGAATAAAAAAGCTCGCTTTTGTTCTTGAAATTACACCTCAACAAAGGAGTTTCTTGGCCAGTGGCGTTGCGCGCGAGTATCCTTGAGTCCCACTAGTGCCAGTAAGCTCGTGTAAAGTGAAAAACATTCCAGTTGAACATCGTTGCACCGCCCCTTTAAGAGTCCTCTCTTGATCAGAATTTTTATAGGAATAAAAACAAAACAAATATTGAATATAGTATAATGTAAATTTTCATGCTGCTCTCACATCGAGAGGGGCTAACTTCGTGACCCCCGAAAGCTGTTGCATGTTTCCGGAACATTTTTTAATGACCGAAGTTTGTGGCTCAACGTTATCAGTTTAACTAGCCCGAAAGAAGGCCAAGTTACTAGACAAATAATTCGCCACTTGTTTACTACTGGCGATACATCCTCTTTTGGCAGGCCTTCCAAGCTGAACTGTCCAAACGCGAGAAAGAAATCGTCATTGCGGTTACAGTACCAGCATTCCCAAGTTTGACGAACCTTAAATACAACATGAGCGCAATCAACCGGTGAGTGTGGATTTTATTTCATCATTAGCGACTGAAAATATTGCGAACAAATTTAATCTTTAACAATTATCACATGTATCCGTAAATAAATGTAAGCTACAGTTACATATCAATCCAGCTGAAGCCTCGATTCGGCAAGAAGTTTCAATTTGGCTGGACGCTTCAGTTAGGCTAGACCCTCGTTTCGATTCGGCTAGTGAATAAAATATAAGATAATTTATTCACTTGGGCAAGTGAATAAATTGTAAAATAATCTATGCGCTTGCCTAAGAAGACATCTTTGGACTGCTCTTATCCAATCTCTGGGAAAGTTAATAAATTACTGTATTTTAGAGCAGAGACCTGGTGTTTGCACAGCAGCCCCACAGACAAACAACGCATGCACAAATGTTTCTGTGCCTAAAGGCTTCGTAGCTGCTTGAACTTATTGAATTGAACTCACATGTTGCAATGTTAAGGTGAGATGCGGATATAGTTAATGTCTTTCTACAAAATTGGGGGCACCTTATGCTTGGATGTCCAACTTGATCAACTTGGAACGTCCAGCCGAATCGAAACGACCGGTCTAGCCAAACTGATCGATGCAGCGGAATTGAAACTTGTAGCCGAATTGAGGCAATAGCCGAATTGAGGCTTCAGCCGGATTGGGACGGAACCGTGAGCTACAGTTGCAATTTTTATACCTTATTTGTATGGTCATGGCTCCGGCAATTCCCTATATGAGGTAGGCACCGGTCATTTATATATATAATCCTTCAGTCCAAAGAAATTAAAGTCCAATGAAATAAAATATACCTACTTTTCAGATTCGTTGATTTTTTCATTGTCAAGACAAGCAGCTGCTTACAACCTCCGAAACACGGGGAAGTTGCACATATGTTTGGGAAGTCAGTCCCACTGAGCGACGTAAGTAAAATTTGCTGCATTTCCTCAGGATTGGGGAACACTTTCCGACATTTCGTCACAGACTGGTTTATAGATTATATATTCTGGGCCTCTTTACTGAGGCAGTAAGTTGTGGATTGTGCTTTGAGGTAATATGAAATGATAATGAGTATTGTTGTTTTATAGTCCCCTCAAGTACCAGAGGGCGAAACAACATCGCCTTTTACGCCTATGCGTCAGAAGGCGAACCAACTGCGCATGTCCTTCGCATGCGCTAGAAGGAGAGCCAACTGCGCATGTTGTGTTTCAGAACCTGCGCCATTTTCTTGACGTGACCTCAGGGCAGACGTGTTTTGGGTTGCGACACATGTTACTCGTTTGTCACACCTCATTACCCAGTAACAATATACGGTATTTAGGCATTTTCTTTGTCAGTAAAGCTAATGCATTTTTATAATTGTCGGAACCCTAGAACGATCCAGCGTCTTTTTGTTTGCTGTTCTTTATGTGGTCATCGGCCGAGGGTTTATAATGACGAAAGTCTACTTTTCATCGCATCACATAAATTTGTCTTGTGACATTTCTTGTTTGTTTTCTTCATGAATATGTCACAGGAGTTTATTACTATCTGAGTGAGTAATGAGTGTACGCTATCACATTCTAGTAACGTATATATGTTCGCGCCAGGGATAATAGCTCATGCATGGTGAACTATAGCTACTGCTGTCTTCACTGCTAGGAGTTCCCATTGACAAACATGATCTATTCGTAAATCAATTTTATTGTGCAGGTTGGTCCTACCGAACTGCTCGTGAAGGTGGGAATACCCAGGAGAAAAATTGTGCTGGACATTTCTATGGACGGGAGAAAATACACCCTCAGCGATGTCGGAAATATGTTAGAAACGATCAATCGCGACGCTGATTGGAAATCAGTCATGGTTGACAACCGATCAGAATTGACAGAGGTAAATGTTTATTACACTCCAGGTCGAAGTATTACCAAAAGTTCAGTAATTCAGGATAGCAGCAAGCTACCATAACAAAATGTTTAGTTTTAAATGGTGTTGTAAAGCATAAAGAGAATGCCTGCGGAGCTTACGTACGTTGAAAACCTGAATCTAAGGAAGAAGCGTTATAGCCGATGAATTTAAACAATTTTAGACCCATACAAGCGAGCAGGATGAGGATTTTAGCGTGTCATTGTTTTAATGTCACTCTCAGTGAAGATTTCAATATTTGAGCCAATAACAAGCCTTATTTTATGATTAATATGTTTTGGCGATTTTTATGAGTGTATGTACTAAGTAAACGTGCGTAAGTTTAGAGAGTGCCACTCCGTTACTATAAAAATTGGCCGAACGCTATCAACCCACTTGTAGGGGTGGAAGGTTCAATGGAGCTAAAGAGCCAGTTGATAAGGTGATAAATTCTCTGAAAACTTTGCCACCTCACAAAAGATAAACACATTACAATGCAGTATTGGTAACCTTACATAATGCATCTATAACAATCACTATTTATCATTATATAGCAGTAAACGTGACAAAATAAATTTAAAATAAAGCATTATCAATAATATTATTCCAGATCTGTGCTATGGAGACACTTGAGTGGCAACAACAGCGCAGTCGTCACAATGGGTGTGTTTTCATGACGAGCGGACGTGAGATCATGACCTACGAAGACGATATTAGTATTCGCTATAAGGTAAGCTCTGTGGAACGTCAAATAACGCAATATATTTTCAATTCTAACGAACGTCTTATTTTTTTTCTTTCCCGCAGGTCATTAAGGCACTAACGAAACGATATGCTGCAGTGTCCCTTTCAGGCCTGGATAGAGATGACTTTTTTGGACAGTGCAGAGAAGAACGAAGATTACTCACAACGCCACGTGTAGTTTTTACGCGAACTGCATGCAACGTAGGCTTAGTTGCTAAAAACAAAAATATCATAACCTCAAGCACCACATATGGAAACATCTTTTCATTGCCAAATCAATCGACTAAAAACCTCAAGCGACAAACAAAAGGCTGGGATCACCTAGACACATCATCTCAGCCGAGAGACTTGGAAAACGCTACACAAATAACTGAATGGAAGGAATCAACGGAAATTACAACAAAATTGACGACCGACGTCGAATGGCGGTCGACAGGCTGGAATGACCCAAACACAGCGTCTCAGTCAGAAGACTGGCATGACTCAACAACTCCGCCTGTTTGGGAGGCTTCAACCGAGTTTCCGACGAGAGTGACTGCAGACGTAGACCGTGAGAAGTCAGGCCGGAATGACCCAAACAGAGCGTCTCAGTCAGAAGACTGGCATGACTCAACCACTCCGCCTGCTTGGGAGGCATCAAATAGATTCCCGACGAGAGTGACTGCAGACGTAGACCGGGAGACGACAGGCTGGAATGACCCAAACACAGCGTCTCAATCACAAGGCTGGCATGACTCAACAACTCCACCTGTTTGGGAGGCCTCACCCGAATTTCCGACGAGGGTGACTGCAGACGTAGACCGTGAGAAGACAGGCTGGAATGACCCAAACAGAGCGTCTCAGTCAGAAGACTGGCATGACTCAACCACTCCGCCTGCTTGGGAGGCATCAACTAGATTCTCGACGAGAGTGACTGCAGACGTAGACCGGCAGACGACAGGCTGGAATGACCCAAACACAGCGTCTCAGCCAGAAGACTGGCATGACTCAACAACTCCGCCTGCTTCGGAGGCATCAACCGAATTTCCGACGAGGGTGACTACAGACGTAAACCGGCAGACGACAGGCTGGACTGACCCCAACACAGCGCCTCAGTCAGAAGACTGGAATGACTCAGCAACTCCACCTGCTTGGGAGGCATCAACCCGATTTCCGACGAGCGTGACTGCAGACGTAGACCGTCATACGACAGGCTGGAAAGACCCAAACAGAGCGTCTCAGTCAGAAGACTGGAATGACTCAACAACTCCCCCTGCTTGGGAGGCATCAACCAGATTCCCGACGAGAGTGACTGCAGACGTGGACCGGCAGACGACAGGCTGGAATGACCCAAACACAGCGTCTCAGTCAGAAGACTGGCATGACTCAACAACTCCGCCTGTTTGGGAGGCTTCAACCGAGTTTCCGACGAGAGTGACTGCAGACGTAGACCGTGAGAAGACAGGCTGGAATGACCCAAACAGAGCGTCTAAGTCAGAAGACTGGCATGACTCAACCACTCCGCCTGCTTGGGAGGCATCAACTCGATTCCCGACGAGAGTGACTGCAGACGTAGACCGGGAGACGACAAGCTGGAATGACCCAAACACAGCGTCTCAATCACAAGGCTGGCATGACTCAACAACTCCACCTGTTTGGGAGGCCTCAACCGAATTTCCGACGAGGGTGACTACAGACGTAGACCGTGAGAAGACAGGCTGGAATGACCCAAACAGAGCGTCTCAGTCAGAAGACTGGCATGACTCAACAGCTCCGCCTGCTTCGGAGGCATCAACCGAATTCCCGACGAGAGTGACTACAGACGTAGACCGGGAGACGACAGGCTGGAGTGACCCAAACACAGCGTCTCAATCAGAAGGCTGGCATGACTCAACAACTCCACGTGTTTGGGAGGCCTCAACCGAATTTCCGACGAGAGTGACTGCAGACGTAGACCGTGAGAAGACAGGCTGGAATGACCCAAACAGCGCGTCTCAGTCAGAAGACTGGCATGACTCAACCACTCCGCCTGCTTGGGAGGCATCAACTAGATTCCCGACGAGAGTGACTGCAGACGTAGACCGGCAGACGACAGGCTGGAATGGCCCAAACACAGCGTCTCAGCCAGAAGACTGGCATGACTCAACAACTCCGCCTGCTTCGGAGGCATCAACCGAATTTCCGACGAGGGTGACTACAGACGTAGACCGGCAGACGACAGGCTGGACTGACCCCAACACAGCGGCTCAGTCAGAAGACTGGAATGACTCAGCAACTCCACCTGCTTGGGAGGCATCAACCCGATTTCCGACGAGAGTGACTGCAGACGTCGACCGGCAGACGACAGGCTGGAAAGACCCAAACAGAGCGTCTCAGTCAGAAGACTGGAATGACTCAACAACTCCCCCTGCTTGGGAGGCATCAACCAGATTCCCGACGAGAGTGACTGCAGACGTGGACCGGCAGACGACAGGCTGGAATGACCCAAACACAGCGTCTCAGTCAGAAGACTGGCATGACTCAACAACTCCGCCTGTTTGGGAGGCTTCAACCGAGTTTCCGACGAGAGTGACTGCAGACGTAGACCGTGAGAAGACAGGCTGGAATGACCCAAACAGAGCGTCTAAGTCAGAAGACTGGCATGACTCAACCACTCCGCCTGCTTGGGAGGCATCAACTCGATTCCCGACGAGAGTGACTGCAGACGTAGACCGGGAGACGACAGGCTGGAATGACCCAAACACAGCGTCTCAATCACAAGGCTGGCATGACTCAACAACTCCACCTGTTTGGGAGGCCTCAACCGAATTTCCGACGAGGGCGACTACAGACGTAGACCGTGAGAAGACAGGCTGGAATGACCCAAACAGAGCGTCTCAGTCAGAAGACTGGCATGACTCAACAGCTCCGCCTGCTTCGGAGGCATCAACCGAATTCCCGACGAGAGTGACTACAGACGTAGACCGGGAGACGACAGGCTGGAGTGACCCAAACACAG
Organism: Ixodes persulcatus; assembly: GCA_013358835.2. Classification (NCBI taxonomy): domain Eukaryota; kingdom Metazoa; phylum Arthropoda; class Arachnida; order Ixodida; family Ixodidae; genus Ixodes; species Ixodes persulcatus. The sequence goes on from JABSTQ010006824.1 coordinate 53,748, forward strand.
CGTCTCAATCAGAAGGCTGGCATGACTCAACCACTCCGCCTGCTTGGGAGGCATCAACTAGATTCCCGACGAGAGTGACTGCAGACGTAGACCGGCAGACGACAGGCTGGAATGGCCCAAACACAGCGTCTCAGCCAGAAGACTGGCATGACTCAACAACTCCGCCTGCTTCGGAGGCATCAACCGAATTTCCGACGAGGGTGACTACAGACGTAGACCGGCAGACGACAGGCTGGACTGACCCCAACACAGCGGCTCAGTCAGAAGACTGGAATGACTCAGCAACTCCACCTGCTTGGGAGGCATCAACCCGATTTCCGACGAGAGTGACTGCAGACGTCGACCGGCAGACGACAGGCTGGAAAGACCCAAACAGAGCGTCTCAGTCAGAAGACTGGAATGACTCAACAACTCCACCTGCTTGGGAGGCATCAACCAGATTCCCGACGAGAGTGACTGCAGACGTGGACCGGCAGACGACAGGCTGGAATGACCCAAACACAGCGTCTCAGTCAGAAGACTGGCATGACTCAAAAACTCCGTTTGCATGGGATGCATCATCCGAATTCCCGACGAGAGTGACTACAAACGTAGACCGGGAGACGACAGGCTGGAATGACCCAAACACAGCGTCTCGGTCAGAAGACTGGCATGACTCAACAACTCCGCCTGCATGGGATGCATCATCCGAATTCCCGACGAGAGTGACTACAGACGTAGACCGGGAGACGACAGGCTGGAGTGACCCAAACACAGCGTCTCAATCAGAAGGCTGGCATGACTCAACAACTCCACCTGTTTGGAAGGCCTCAACCGAATTTCCGACGAGAGTGACTGCAGACGTAGACCGTGAGAAGACAGGCTGGAATGACCCAAACAGCGCGTCTCAGTCAGAAGACTGGCATGACTCAACCACTCCGCCTGCTTGGGAGGCATCAACTAGATTCCCGACGAGGGTGACTACAGATGTAGACCGGCAGACGACAGGCTGGACTGACCCCAACACAGCGCCTCAGTCAGAAGACTGGAATGACTCAACAACTCCCCCTGCTTGGGAGGCATCAACCAGATTCCCGACGAAAGTGACTGCAGACGTGGACCGGCAGACGACAGGCTGGAATGACCCAAACACAGCGTCTCAGTCAGAAGACTGGCGTGACTCAACAACTCCGCCTGCATGGGGTGCATCATCCGAATTCTCGACGAGAGTAACTACAGACGTAGACCGGGAGACGACAGGCTGGAATGACCCGAACACAGCGTCTCAGTCAGAAGACTGGCATGACTCAACAACTCCGCCTGCACGGGATGCATCATCCGAATTCCCGACGAGAGTAACTACAGACGTAGACCGGGAGACGACAGGCTGGAATGACCCAAACACAGCGTCTCAGTCAGAAGACTGGCGTGACTCAACAACTCCGCCTGCACGGGATGCGTCATCCGAATTCCCGACGAGAGTAACTACAGACGTAGACCGGGAGACGACAGGCTGGAATGACCCAAACACAGCGTCACAATCAGAAGACTGGCATGACTCAAGAACTTCTGCTTGGGAGGCATCAACCAAATTCCCGACGAGAGTGACTGCAGACAGGGACCGTCATACGACAGGCTGGACTGACCCCAACACAGAGTCTCAGTCAGAAGACTGGCATGACTCAACAACTCCGCCTGCATGGGACGCATCATCCGAATTCCCGACGAGAGTGACTACAGACGTAGACCGGGAGACGACAGGCTGGAATGACCCAAACACAGTGTCTCAATCAGAAGACTGGCATGACTCAACAACTTCTGCTTGGGAGGCGACCAAATTCCCGACGAGAGTGACTGCAGACAGGGACCGTCATACGACAGGCTGGACTGACCCAAACACAGCGTCTCAGTCACAAGAATGGCACCACTCGACAACTTCGCCTGCTTGGGAGGCATCAACCGAATTCCCGACGAAAGTGACTACAGACGTGAACCGGCAGACGACCGGCTGGACAGACCCGGACACAGCGTCTGAGTCAGGAGACTGGGAAGACACAGGAACAGCCTCCGTATGGAACGAATCATCCATATTTCCGAAGAAAGTTACGACAGACATCGAACGGCAAACGACAGATTGGAGTGAGCCGATAACAGTTACGGAGAGAGCCGAATCGGGAAGTACAGTTCTGGGTTACACAAGCCTTGGGTCTCAGGGAACGGCGCCAACCGGAAATGTAAGAGTAGTGACCGAAGTATCTTTGCCGATAACAGGAACGAGGAGCGCTAAAAAGACGTCGTGCAATCCGGAGAGCGACGAGCGTGTTGTGCACGAGACTGATTGTTCGAAGTTTTATCACTGCGTTAGGGGAATGCGAGTTGTAGGCGCCTGTCCTACGCCCACAGTATTCGATCCTGAAAGACAGATGTGTGACTGGCCGGGTATCGTGAACAGGCCTGAATGCTTTAGTAACGTAGAAAGTTGAGCTAGCTGGCACTTAGAAGACACACCTAAAACAGCGGACAAGCACAGGAGGGAGAAAATAGAAGACAGGAAAGAGCGCTGAGTCCCAACTTATGTATTAAAAAAAAAAAGAGTTCCTCTTTTTCTTTCTTTCACAATACAATAGGTGGGAGTCAGCGCTCTTTCCTGACTTCTATTTTCTTCCTCCTGTGCTTCTGTGCTGTTTTAGGTATGTCTCCTGAATGCTTATCAGTTTTTTTAATAAAGCTCGGTATTCACGAAGAGTTTGGTCTGACTTGCGTTCAAATCTGGTTACTCTTTCGCTTCTGCTTACATTGCCCTTGAAGTTTTTCTTTTATATCTGCACCCTTCTCCCCCACCACAGAATGATCAAACTGAACAATTGACACAGGTTAAGTTCTCTGTCTTCCTGTTTTCTTCTTCCTTCATTCCTTCGTCATAGGAAATTCACTGCGAATAAATATTTCTCCAGGAGCGTGCCTCTAATTATCAGCAATCACACCCATTGCAAAAAGCAGAACATAACGGGGCACGGGCACGTGGAGGAACGGTTTTGTTCTAAATATCAAAGCTGCTCAGCTTCTTCTGTGGAAACCTGTGCTGTGCTTGCTACGAAGCAGTTTACTCGTCTATAGACCCTTTCTGAAATTCAGTCGGGCCACTTTGATCACTATCATCATCTGAAAAATGGCATCTGTGCCGTACTAATGGGGGCCTTCTGTTTAGTGATAAAGGAAAAAGTTGAAGATGCTCCTAAGTGTATGGTTCGACGCCTATATACAGGGTGTCACAAAAACAATTACCGGGTTTTTTTTACTGCAAAAACAAACTACGCATCGCCGAACGCTCATTCTCCACCCAAAAGTAGCGCTAGAGGTCACAACCAGATGCCAAACTTCCACTCCGATCCGATACCTTATTCAAAAGTTATAAGTGATTTTCTTAAAATTTCAATGGGAAAATAGAGCCCATTTTTGCCCGTTTTCGGTTTCTGGTGCCATAGAGCCGCATGTATTCGAAAACTCAAGTCGGCCGCCATTTTCCCATTGAAATTTTCAGAAAATCACTTATAGCTTTTGAATAAGGTATCGGATCGGGCTGAAACTTTGGCATCTGGTTGTGACCTCTAGCGCTACCTTTGGGCGGAGAATCAGCCTTCGGCGATGCCTAGTTTATTTTCGCGGTAAAAAAAAAACAAAAACCTGTAAAAATTGTTTTTGTGACATCCTGTACATGTGAGACATTACCACGATGCGAAGCAGGAATTGAATGCAAGAGCTTTTTTAGCGTTAATTTCTAACTTCGCTCCAGACGATATGCTAGTAGCACACAACCAGTTTTAAAGCCCGTTGATGTGTAAACGTTCAACAAGGTATATATGTGGGTTGGCGCTTCGTTCTGACTGGTTGCATCTTTTTCGCCATCGACACTAAAAGAGATTGAGAAATAACTTAGTTAAGCGCACATTTTCGTCTGTCGTTCACTTGCGAAAGTGACGGTGCCCGACACAATATTTCAAACTAGAGGTTCACTGCCGCCATTAGTACAGTAAAATATAAACTGTCTGAATTTCCGAAAGGGTCTATTGTAGTATCGTGATGATTTCTTGATCTTATAACTTCATCTTCGGGGGCTCGAAAGTTGGAACCGGGAATACTTGTGTTTTCTCTGGCTGGAAGAAAAAAAAAAGGTTATCTCAGACGAGTTGGCGCAATTGCGTTGGATAGCTAATCATGGATGTCTTTTGAAGTACCTCCGTTAAAAAAAAGAGATTCTGGAGTATGCGAAGCGCAAGTTCGTCTGCTTCTTGCACCGGGGTTGCGATGCTGCCAGAACGCCGAGTTCTCTTTGACGGATTGAGAAAAATAGTGGGTAGAGCTCAAGGCATCTAGCATTGAGGTCTACCCCCTATCCTTCCAATCAGAGCCAATCAGAGCTCGGCGTCGTTCCGACGTCACCGCAACTCCTGCGCAAGAAGGAGACGACTTGCTCTCCGCATAGCATCAGGAATTGATCCAAAATATGATTTTACCGCTTTAAGTAGGTCTCTTAAAGATATGTTCAAGTCGATTACAATTCTTGTTCTAGTACACATTGATGGTGCTTAAGTGGAAGGGTTCTCAGTGCCTAAGAAATATAATTTTCTTTTTTTTTTAAGGGAGAAATGGCGAAATATTGATGGGTATTGATTTTTATAGAGTTTTTAATATAGACTAAATATTCACCCCTGAGTATATCCAGAAAATACCCAATCAAAATATTAATTTTCTTTGGAGAAAATTAATTTTGAAGTTAACGTGTACAGTTCCAAACCACTGGCTGTAGCTCTACAGGCAAGAAACAACCAGCAGACGACGCTCCATCTTCCACATCGTTGCGCGGTGAACGTCTTGTTTTTCAGATTGCATCTGATTTAGGCTATTTGCGGCATGCGATGTAGGAGGGGGGGGGGGGGGGGGCACGAAAATAACACCACGAAGAAGTAACAAAACCTTCCATACCATTCTCCTTGTGAAGCGGCATCTATGACCCCATGTCGGCGGATCACGAATGCAGCCGCCATGGGTGGTCCCCTCGGAGGCGATGCCGGCGGATCGAATGCCAACGGCGAATCGTCTGACATCTTGTGCTGCAAATCTTAAAACATTTGCTGTCCATTGAATGGCTAAGACAAGCTTGATGAATCGTAGTTCATTATTTCCCACGGACGATCGCGACGTCATTCTGACTGCTTCTGACGCGGGGCGAAACAGGCTCAAGCCGCCCATGTGCTGAAGTTTGTACAATATCTACAATGTCACAACAAGACAGCCAACCAGTAAAGTTGCAAGTTAGTATCGGTTTTATCGTATTTCTATAATTCAAAAATTATTTTACAAAGTTTTTGACAAATTTTCCTGCTGTTCTAGGCTCAGTCTCTTAATTGTGTTCCTTCAGAAATTATGTTTAGTTGAAAACGTCCAAATTGGAAACGCCAACTTGACGAAACAGTTGCTTTTCCCCGAAAGGCGATATGAAGTCCGCAATTTTTTCACAAAGGTGATTTGACGTGCTTTTTAATCCATTTCGTAGCTACTTTCGAATATAGCTACGAAGCTGTCTTGATGTCAGTAATATCAGTTGCTATAAGGGTACCTGGGATGTAAGACACACAATTATAGGGTTCTTATCAACGAAATAAGATGAAGTAAAACCTTGAGTTGACCTAGTTGGTTCGCGATTTCAATGGTATTAAAAAGCGGAGATGGGACAGGGACGAAGATGACACAGACGACACGAACAGGCGCTAAATTTCAACAAATTGAATCAAGTTTTTATCGGGCAGTCCACCCGCCAGAGAATCTTAACATGTTTACGGCGTAAACATGTTAGGATTTTGTGGCGGTGGTGGCAGGGTAGAAGAGTGAACTGCTTGATAAGGTGTTGATTAAATCTGCTGAAGCTAGTTAGCGCGCATCCATGTCATTTGTGTGTCCTTCGTCCTTATATTTTCCGAACTTTTTAATAATATTGAAGGAAATAAAATGAAATTTGAAAATTGAAACTGTCTTACAGCAGCAAAGCAAGATTTACTTCGTGACCCCCGCAATAAACTGCAGTAAAGCAGGAAATCCGTTATTTTTATAGATACAATCATGTTGCTCTCGCGAGAACAAAAAACAACAAAAACAACAACATCTTAAAAAATACCATCTTTATGGGAATACGGCTGGTTTACAATAACTGAGTTATTACTCAAATAAAAGTTCATGGAACAGTCGCTAAACCAGCCTAATCTGGTTACTCTAGTTCTAGAATTTACATAGTATTCAAGGGGATAACATATCAGCTTGCTTAGTGCTAAAGGGGAAAAATCATTCCAGAAGCAGGAGCGTTGAATGATTACTAGAAATTAGGTGAACTTTCTTTTTGGAATAGTGCAGCATCGGTTTCGATAAATATTCCGCGTTTTGACTTTAAACGTTCAAAGCGAAAACAACGTTTTAAGGTAAGAATAATCCCTCTGTTTCTAGCGCATAATGATTATTGCGTTATTTAGATAAATCAATTTTTTCCATAAAAAATCATGCACTCAAAAAATTACCTGAGAACAAAAACAATTTACAGCAATATTTACGCCACGAGACATTTTTTCGATAGGAAGGACTTCGATAGTTTGGCTTGTCAACCGGAAAAAGGAAGTTGATTTCGAAATTGCACTTCGAGATACTAAACGTCTACGAAATATATTTTTAAGCACCTGGATTCCAGACTTGTGTCATTAAATACAGTTTACCCGAAACAACAACAACAACAACAACAAAAAAAAAAAAAACAATGTTGCAATAGTTAGCTTATAAGACTCATTTTGAGTTAGGATTTTTTTTCGGCAAAATTGTTTTATCAGTGCTCTTGAAAAAAAAGATTTATTTCTTCTATTTTAGTGTCCATCTAAAAAAACGACATTTGTACACTAATTATTCTGGCCATGGATTGATTCCAAATAATTCAACGATCTACACTTTTGTTTCTTGATTTTATTTTATTTATTTTCATTACCCAATAAGAACGACGAGGAACAAACTACGAAGCGTTAAGATCCAAAATGTTAAAAAGCAATTCTTCACCAAGAGAGCATCAGACGTAGATATGAAACTTGCCAAAGTTACTGTGATTCACAAAGGAGGTGATGTGAACCTAATGACCAACTATAGACCAATATCCATCCTGCCAATTTTTTCTAAGGGACTAGAAACGCTTGTCAAAACTCGCGTAGAAAGTTTTCTTTGTCGACATGAAATAATAACTGACGCCCAATTTGGTTTCAGAAAGGGAAGGTCGACAGAGTCAGCGCTCTTACTCCAGAAAGAAATCATTCTAAATAACATTCAAAACCAGCTTTTAACACTAGGTGTTTTTATTGATTTTAGTAAGGCGTTTGACTGCCTCAATCATCAAATACTCCTTGATAAATTAAAGTGTTATGGAATACGTGGTCCAGCACTCTCACTCTTGGATTCCTATGTCTCCAATCGCCAGCAGTGTGTCAGCATCGACGGACGGTCTTCTTCTCTCAAAGCCGTAACCTGCGGCGTGCCTCAGGGTAGCATACTGGGCCCTCTGCTCTTTAACATTTTTATAAACGACGTGGTAAAGGTTAGTACTCTAGCACAGTTTGTAATATATGCCGACGACACCAGCCTTTTTGTTTCGGGCGTAGACGCAGAAAGCTTAATTATTAAGGGGAACAATATTCTCGCGCAATTTGGCAAATGGTCTGAGGTAAATTGCCTTAAGATTAATGTAAACAAAACCAAGGCACTCGTATTTCGGTCATTGAATAAGCACGTCTCCTTCACTAAATCCCTTACCTTAAGTGGTACAGTAATCGATATAGTTAAGCACCACAAAACGCTGGGCGTAATTTTCTCTGAGCATCTGTCGTGGGATCGCCATATTGATAATTTGGTCAGCAGGTTGTGCAGAGTCATTGGCGTTATTAGAAGATGCCGCTCGATATTGCCTGTTAACATTAAACTCACGATTTATCATGCCCTTTTCCGGTCTCATATAAATTATTGTCACCTGGTGTGGGGCGCAACAACGACTTCGAATTTAAACAGAATACTGTTACTTTGAAAAAAGATACTACGCATCATCGCGGATGTACACTACCTATATCACACTAAACCGCTGTTCGAAAAATTCAAAATTATTGCCATTACAAATATGCACGTGTATCGTCTTTTGTAGGCTTTCCTTTTCGGAACAAATGAATTCATTGAATTTCTTTGGCGCACCTCGGACTTGAATAAAAAGGAAATCTCGATCAGTATGCGCTGCTCTGAGATATGGTATGTTCCTCATTTCCGCACAAATCATGCTTTACAATCCCTTCGCCATATGTTACCTTCTCTACTGAACAAGTATCATCTAGGAAACATTGATATATACTCTCTGACTAGAGCTGAATTGTATCAGTGTTTTATCAACGCGAATGTCTCTGTATGACATTTTTATTTTTATTTTTCTCGCTTTTGCATAATATGCTTGCTGCCGAACGTTCCTGCGCTCTCACTTGTTTACTCTGTTTATTGTCATTTAAGTACATGCCTAGTTTGTAAGAGAAACTCTATATGCTGTATAACGAGTCTTTTTAATGTATAACACTTTTCAGCCAGATTGCTATGCTTGTTTTGCATTAGGGCCCCAGACCCCGTCAAGTTACCATATGGTAGCTTTTTGTCTGGAAGCCCGCCAGAGTAAATTTCTGGAAAATAAAGATTTCATTTCATTTCATATCGTGAGCAGCAGCACAGGCTTTATTTTTGACGTTTCGAGCAGAGCCTGCTCTTCTTGAAGTGTAGAGAAATACAAGTTGCAGGATGTTTCAGAGATCGGGAGAGAGAGAGAGAGAGAGGGAAAGCAATAATGAAGAGACACACGTCGAGCCCCAAATCACGCCCTCGCACAGGGAACCACGTTGGCAACACAAAAACACGCAAGTAAAAAAAAAAAAAGAATATGAAAACCGACTTAGGGCCGTTCTCAGAGAAAGCAAAAATATATAGTAAAAGGCGGAGTCACCTTCATCACCACGCCCGCCCTCAAAAAAGAAATAACACGTATATAGTCCAAACTACGTGATTCATCAGAAGAAAAAAAAACACATAAACATTATAGTCCGTTGCAACTCAAGAAGGTACGGCGAGGGAGAGGAAGGCTGGGGAGGAAGAGGCAGACGAAACGCTAAAGAGAGGAGGAAGTTTCCCTCTCTTTTGTCCAGCGTTGCATCTTCTTCCTCCTCCCCGGCCTTCCTTTCCCTCGCCCTACCTTACTGTGAGCGAACGCCGGAGACGTTCAGCAGACGCAGGAAGCCGTTAATTACCTTCTCAGGGTAACTGGACACGCCGCGCGGAGCAGGCGAGGAGACAAATCGCGCCCTGGTGGAAGCGTCAAGTTCGAGTAAGTTCGACCCATTGGAGGAGGTTGGCTCAAGGTCACGTAAACGATAAACCTAACAGCTAACAAATAAAAAAAAACATTTAGTGTTTTTTTTTTTTTTTGACGCGATCGGGGTTTGTTTGAACGAACAAGAAGGCTAAAACAATCTATGGGGTTTCCCTTTGAGATGTTGATGCGAAGTGGAGCCAATTAACTAAATTTCTCTATGTAATATGACTATTTTTACGTGTTACATCATTTTTAAAATTACTTTCCAGGATGGTAATTTTTCGATGCGTATTGATGTTATGGTGCACGTCAGAGTTGAAGTGTTTAGCAACTGGTGTATCTTCCTTATTCACAATGTCCGACTTGTGGCCATAGAATCGCTCCTTCATGGAATTTTTAGTTTCCCTCCCCCATACTGCAAATTGCAGAGCGTGCAGTAAATAATATATATCCCACCAGAAGTTTTGCAGTCATTACGTTGTTTAATATTAATGAAGACAGCTGTTGCGCAGCTCGAAATACGATCAGCGGTCAAAACGAAAGGGCAGAGCTGGCATGGGGTACTCCGACAAGGACCGCAGCCACCGGATGAATCGGGACTTTTTGTATAAGATGGACATGGCATTCTCCTCAGGCTTCGATGCTTGCGGAAAGTGGCAAAGGGTGAATCGGGAAATATCTTAGTTTGCCGATGGCGTGCATGATATTTAAATTCCTCATCAGTATAAAATTTTAGCTTGATATGTTCTAGTAGTAGTTTATGACGAATGGTACTGAAGATAAGAGATAGTTGAAGATAATAAGCCTGCGTGGCTTAATTATCTTCAACCAGGGAAAGGAAACGGTTCCCAAGTCTCTGCATTTCATTGCCCCAGTGAGCCTGAAAGGCAAAAAACTTTCATAAAACGACAAAAAATATTAACACTAGGTACAGTGCACAACACTGTTCGCACGAACATGAATTCGGCGCTTTTTCAATTTTACTTTGAAAGGAAACTGGCGCTCATCAAAATGTATATCAATTAGATTAGTACCCAAACTGAGCGATTTCCACCACTATAGTAGTTTTTTTCATGACAGTCTTTCAATGCCGAGAAAAGATAAAATAAAAAAAGAAAACCGGCGATGGTTTGTTTGCACAAACAGCAAGTACAGTATTAAAAAGTAATAAAAACATTAAAGCGTTTATAATTCCCCGTAGTACCGAATTAGAGCGCAGCTCTTGAGGAGGAGGAGAGGAGGATACGGAGAGGGGGGTATGCTCCTCCTCCTCCTCCGTTCCGTCTCCTCTTCCCGTCCTTCCCGCCTCCTCCTCTCCTCCTCCCCTACTTTCCTTCTCCTCCTCCTCCTCCTCTCTTGAGGTATTTCGATTTTGCGATATACAGTGCTAAACAATCTGACAAAGATATACTATATATATATATATATATATATATATATATATATATATATATATATATAGATTGTGGGATTCTCGCTCACCGCTTGTCCGGAGAAAGGAAATGTAGTTCTCACATCTCGAAGCTCCACACTGTCTAAGTTCTGCCGGTGCCAGGAAACAGGACAGCAGGAGCAAGGCGGGAGAACGAGACAGCGCTAGAGTCAACACTTTGACGAAGCACGTGATACTTTCGATGTCATCCTACTTGCTATTGGCTCTGTCGAAGACTGCTCGGCGATTTTGATTGCCTCAGCATTAGTTTTGAGCGTGTTCCCCCGAGATGGCACAGCAGAACAGCGAGTGCACGTCCTTCGGGGCCAATGTGATATTTTCCTGCATGACTGGTATGAAGTTCTTCTTTGTCTTGCAAGAAAATATTTGGTGAGTGCTGTAGGCGAGATATGCAGAGCTACCACGATCACACCGTTGTCGACCTTGGCGGCACACAATTTAACAGCTTCGTCTGACGTGCCACAGAGATCGATGGGTACAGCAAAGACACGTAGCCATGTTGATGATAACTTGGCTAACAACTACACCACGTTTTCATACGTGATGTACGTGCCTGCACAACGGGTAGCTGGCATCGCCCCTCCTTCTCCTCTCCTCCTCCTCCACTCCTTCCCCTCATTCCTTCTGCTCCTCCTCTCCCCTTCCATTCTCCTCCTCCCCTTCTTCTTCTCATCCTACAGCCCTCCTCCTCCACACTCCCTTCTCCTCCTCCTCCCCTCCTCCCCTTCTCTCCTCTTCCTCCTCCCCTCCCTTCTCGTCCCCCTTCTCCTCCCTCCTTCTCTCCTCCCCTCCTCTCCTCCGTGTGGCTGTGACGTCACACGTGACGTCATGTGTGACGTCATTATGGGAAACGTCCCATAATGTATCGCGCGGTTACGCCGACGGCGACGGCGACTCCCCTCAAGCCGGAAACGGGCGCCTAAGAGCTGCGCTCTAAAAAGAAACACAAATTTAGAAATACTGTTCAGCCTTTTTCCGGAGGAATTGGACAAAAGTAAGGCAAAGTTATGCAAATTCCTTCTTTCTCGAGAGAAATTGTGTGTTGTGTTAAGAAGAGCACTGCGGTGATTTAGACGCACCGAGGTTCCTTTATGTTTAACCTAAGGCCTAGTCGCCAACAGCCTAGGAGACGTGGGGCGTGGCTTCGTATGCTTCTCGCATCGCGATTGGTCCTTCGTTGTTTTCCATCGGCCAATGAAGCAATCTGATTGGCTGCTGACCTATAATGAGATGCAGGAGACCTGCCACGCCCTGCACTTCTTGAGTTGTCAACCAGTACAACGTTTGATATATGTTTGGCCATGCTTCATATAGCACAACCATCTGCGGAGAATCCACAAACGTGGGGGCGCTAGCGCTTGACTTTGGAAAGTGCCTTCAACATTTCAATGTTCTCGCCGAAACGACTAGGGTTATATGTTCCAAATCTTACCCAAGTAACCTGTCTTCCACGTCAGCGGGTGGTAATACCACGACCAGGATTATCACCTGGATACCACGCGGATTGGCTTCGTCTTACGGCAAAAAGAAAACGTTGATGGCAGCGATGGCGGAAAATAGCGGACGGTCTCGTTTGATCATGAAGGAAGCACTCGAAGAGGTGATATTATTAACCGCTACGAAGCTTTTTTTTTTTTTTTTTGACTGTGAGGACGCGATGTTCTCTGAAGTGGATCCACCGGCTCCATTTGTTCACCTTCCTTTAGAGCTGTATATTGAGATCCAAATTACTTACTCCTCTCAGTTAAGACATCAAACATTTGTTTTTATGAATCAGCGCGATCGCTTTCAGTCTAGTCCAGGTGCCATAAACGTACGCGTTCCACGCATCGTAATTTGCATTGATTACGTTTTGCGAATATTTAGAATCCGCTTCACGCGGTACAGTGGTAACGGTTTGCTAAAGGTATACCTCCCTGCGGAGGCGCACAGTCTGGATGTGGTACACAGTCAATTCGTGCGTTGAAAACAACCAATCGCAATAACCACAAATGGCTGCACCTCGTTCTCTGTCATTTCGAACGTCTGCCACCAAAGCCAACGAAACCAACGAGCTTTGAGGGCTGTGAGCGCAGAAAGCAGACGACGAGCACACGGCGAACAGATCACGTGACGTATTTACTCAATTTTATGCGACGTCATCCGCCGATAGGAAGGGGGTAGCGCTAGTAATTACTCCGGAGTAAACAAGCCGCTTCTGGAACGTGAGTTCTGGCGTCATCGAGTAAGCACGAGTAAGTTTTGAAACGCCATGGTACGAAACCTTAAAGCCCGGTTCACACAGTTGCGTTTGACTGCGTTTGACTGCGTTGCGACAGCGAGACACCAGGACATCCCTGCTGCTTATATCGCGTGCCAAGAAGATTCCTTGAATTGGATTCCACGCTTCATACGAAGCACAGATGTGCCGGTGACTCGCTTTCGGTTCTCGCCGCAACGCAGTCAAACGCACTCAAACGCAAGTGTCTGAACCGGCCTTTAGTCCGGAGTTGGATCGTGTAAATTCTGGAACACAGCCCAAGATGGGCTCACGCAATACCTGTCCCTTGGTTAGACACCGAGGAGATGTGCTATAGACCGTTTTACTGAAAGAGAGCAAGAGAATAAAGGGAAAGCGCTGCCGGCGCTTTTCTTCTTACTGAGTGGTTAGGTACAAGCGAAGGACCCGCGGATGAATGCCCTGAACGCTTGTCTTTCTCGGAGTTCGGTCGCTTTCTTCGCAGTTTTTTTCTATTTTATTTTACTTCCAGATGTAATTAGAGCTAGCGGAATCAAAGACGACAATCCTCTGGTCATCGGGACTACATTGTTCGGGAATAGGCTGCATGTTAGATCCCAGGACTTTCGGGGAAACTGTGTTACATATATATATTCTTGTTTGGTAGCTTTTTGTGTGTGTGACGGGCTCAGAAGAAAACAGGGGCCCGCAATGTTTATGAGTCCCGGACGCGACGGCAGTTAACGAAAGTTCCGAAGTAACCCGAATCTTAAGCACCGGGGTTGGAAATGTGGGGAGTCGGCGAGAACTACCGCCGGGTCGGAACGACACGGCGGGGGGTGCGGAGCGACCCAGCTAGGTGACAAGCGATGCTGACCAGACGCCCGGGAAAGTGGGGACTATTCCTGGAATTTTGGGGACGCGCGGGAAAGAGAAGGGCAGTCTACGCTGAGCATCGGAGGGGGCAAGACGCCGCCAGGACTCCGAGTGGTCTCGCGTAGCTCCTAAGATCTGTAAACCAGTCCGTAACTATATATGTAAATAAACCACATATATCTATTCGTAACCTTCACCTAGGTGTTTCTCTGCCACTACATCTCCGTTGGCCAAGGCGGAATTGGGGGTTGCCATCTTCACATCGGCGGCAACCCAACAAAGGACTTCAACCTCTCTCAACCACACCAGAGAGAGAGTGGGAAAGAAAATTAACTGGCGCAGTCGGCAAGGATTTCGCCACGCCCTTTGGAGGAGAAAGCTGTCTACATCATAAGGGACACCGAGAGCTTTGCAGGTGAAGATGACGAATGACTGGGACTCGTCACCGTTGGAGTGACGAAGTGAAGCTGCGACCCTAGAAGGACGTCGACTGTCTGGCTGTCGCCGAAGGTGTGACAGTGGGCCGCAGGAGCTCCTTGGAAGCAGACACCTCAACGTCCGACCGTCGCCATGAGGGCGACGTGGGGTCAAGAACAGACGACGTGGAGTGCCCGGCAGTCACCGAAGGTGTGATCAGGAGCCACAGGAGCTCGCCGGACACAAGACGTCAGGCCGTCGCCGGGGTTGCGAAGAAGGCCAACGATATCGTCGGAGAGTGCTGAGTGTCCGTCTGTCGCCGGTGGTGTGACAGGGAGCTGGAAGAGCTTGACGGATACGGAAACAAGGCATCCAATCGTCGTGGAGCTGTGACGCAAGGTCCACGAGACCATCGGAGAGCGTCGACTGTCCGGCTGTCGCCGCAGGTTTGACGAGAAGCCGTGGAAGCTCGCCGGAAAAGAGACGTTCGACCGTCGCCACAGGTGTGACGGGAAAGCAGCTGGTGATTGCTGCAGACGCTGCTCCTCAAGACATCTGATGTGCACAGTGACACAAGTCGGCAGCGGCCAAGCCTGGTGTAGCTATCCGAGACAAACAGCGACCAGTGATCGTGACGGACACGACAATCAGGTGGGAGGTCCCTTTGTTGTTCTCCTCTGGGCGTCATGTTGGGTACGCGGGCAAGACGCCACCAGGACTCCGAGAGGTCTCGCGTAGCTCATAAGATCTAAACCCAGTCTGTGAATGTATCCAAATAAACTATATATATTCGTTAACTTCATCTGGATGTGTACCTGTGTGTCAACGTCTCCGTCGGCCAAGGCGCAATCCCGGGCAGTTGCCTTCATCACATCTGCGGCAACCCCCACGGACGGAACATAACTGGGTGGATCCCATTCTCCAGACCCCGAACGCACTCGTGCCATGCGGGACCTAGAGCGACCGACTACAAAGAAGGAGTTGAGAAGTGTTCTGGGCCTTTTCAACTACTATCGCGACTATGTACCGCATTTCGCGGAACTGGTGCTCCCACTGACGAAACTAACAGGTAAGAGGGTGGCAAACCAGATTCCGTGGTCCGCAGATGCGGAAGCAGCCTTTAACGCCGCCAAGGGGAAGTTGGCCGAGGCACCCCAACTGGCCGCGCCAGACCTGATGAGAGAGTTTGTCTTGACGACGGACGCGTGCGAGTTCGCGGTTGGCGCCTGTCTCTCGCAGGAGAATGAGGAGGGGACGGAACAACCCACAGCTCTCCTGAGCAAAAAAACTAACCCCGACGGAGACTCGCTGGGCAACAATCGAACGAGAGGCGTTTGCGATCGTGTGGGCGCTATCGAAACTTGAAACCTGGCTTTTCGGGGCTAAAATTAAGGTGGTCAAGGAACACAATCCACTAACGTGCCTCACCCTCACATCCCCGAGCAGCGCGCGTCTCACGCGATGCTCCCTTGCGCTCCAGCGCTACGAGATAACTATATCACATATCAAGGGGTCAATAAACCAGTGTGCGGACGCGTTGTCTAGGCTCCGAGTTGCAGATGGCGGGCCTTAATGTATGGCTCCGGGCTGACATGACGTTCAGTGGAATGATCTCTGGGGCCTCCCATATGAGTTGTGCTAACCGTATAATATTATGTGCTAGTGCTAATGCATGGATTTTATTGTTTTTGTGTTTCCCTGTGTTTGCTTTAACTACGAATGTACCGGAAGGGTAGAGCTTCATTCTGTAATAGGACTTTTGACCCTTTACAACGCTCTTTTTGTCGGACTATTACGCTAGAGTATTTCCGCCATGCATGGTATCTCCAAGTCGTCAATGAAAGACCTCGAAAGTGTTCAAGCACAGGCTCTAAACGTTTGCCTAGGACTACCAAAATGCACATCAAACATTGGAACCCTTGTTGAGGCTAGAGCGATTTCGCCCGGTATCCTCAGAACCCAAGAAACTATTTGAGTTCACCTACGACACCAAGCGCGCAGCCAAGCACATCATCTGGCGAATATTACGGAGGTTAAACCCTCTGCTCGCTTTTCGCAGGTCATCTCGCAACTCCAAGGGTATATTCCAAAGAACTTTGAATTAGCTAAAACTCCGCAGCAAGCACCGTGGACGTGTAGTTCTACCGACATTAAATGGACCATCCCCGGTGTTACGCAAAAAGCAGCAACTCCAACACCTGTTATGATGCAGCTAACATTTGAGTATATACATCATGCCTATCTCTCATCGCGGCACATATATACGGACGGGTCAACTAACTTTATATCATCATCCATTGGAGCCTATATTCCGTCAACTGGCACGACAATCAAAACAAAACTGAGCCATATTACATCCTCGACAGCAGCTGAACTCGCGGCTATCCGGGCAGCTGCTGCCTACATCAGCACTCAAAACCCCCAAAACTGGACAATATTTGTAGACTCTAAGTCCGCTCTCATTGCACTCATGCATAAAAGAAAGAATAACGTGAATGCTCAACTGATTTATGACATATTACAGAAATTCCATGATGTGAGGTGTCAGGGACATGAAATTGTCTTACAGTGGGTAACGGGGCATAGTGGTATACCTGGCAACATCTGCGCTGACAAAGCTGCTAGTGACGCCCACGAAGCTAATAATACCTGTGCGATTCCTCTGTCAAGGACAGATGCAAATGATATAGTCCGAAAAATTGAGAGAGAAATATCATCCAGTCTATGGACAGATCCATGTTACTATTATGCATACTTGAAAAATATTGACCCGGAGTTAAAGTTCAGAATGCCGGTAAATATAAAACGACGAACAGAAATTGTGCTGCATCGAATACGCTTGAATGTGGTTTTTACTAGAAAATATCTTCATATGATCGGTCAAGTAGATTCGCCGCGTTGTACAGCGTGCTCAACAACACACGACATTAAACATGCACTCTGATATTGTTCACTATATAGTTCCCAGAGGAAAATACTAAAACAATCCTTGAACATACATGATCAGGACATTGAGCTCAGCCATATATTAGGTCCCTGGACTTCAGTAGCAAAATAATCCAAAGCAACCAACGCTTTACTCTGGTTCTTAAAGGACACCCGCCTGGACCAAGAGTTTTGAACTGACATCACTCTTTTTAATTTACGTGTGGCTATTTATTTTTCGCCAATCTTTGAGTGCGTATATATGTGTTTGTGTATGTGTGTGTGACATGTGTGGGGGAGGGGGGATACGTGTGTATATGTGATCTCGCTCTTTCTTTACTTCTCTATTTTGTCTGCTGTCTCTCTACTCTCTTCCTTTTCACGCAAAGTAGCAAACCAGCACTCACAAGCAGGTTGACCTCTTTGCTTTCCTGTAAATAAACATACCTCTCTCTCTCTCTCTGTAATAGGAGAAGGTTAGAGTTGATCGCCGTTCCAGGCTGCACAGTGAACACTTCGCATCTAAGTCCTGAGCCTTTTGGTGTTTTTGTTTTGGTGTGTTGCTCGTTCTTGCAGCCCGAGCAACACAGTTGGGGGGGGAGATGTTAAGTCCCAGGACTTTCGGGGAAACTGTGTTACATATATATATTCCTGTTTGGTAGTTTTTTTTTTTTTTTTGTGTGTGACGGGCTCAAAAGAAAACAGGGTCCCGCAATGTTTACGAGTCCCGGACGCGACGGCAGTTAACGAATTCTGAAGTAACCCGAATCTTAAGCACCGGGGTTGGAAATGTGGGGAGTCGGCGAGAACTACCGCCGGGTCGGAACGACACGGCGGGGGGTGCGGAGCGACCCAGCGAGGTGACAAGCGATGCTGTCCAGACGCCCGGGAAAGTGGGGACGATTGCTGGAATTTTAGGGGCGCGCAGGAAAGAGAAGGGCAGTCTACGCTGAGCCTCGGAGTTGGCAAGACGCCGCCAGGACTCCGAGAGGTCTCGCGTAGCTCCTAAGATCTGTAAACCAGTCCGTAACTATATATGTAAATAAATCACATATATCTATTCGTAACCTTCACCTGGGTGTCCCTCTGCCACTACATCTCCGTTGGCCAAGGCGGAATTGGAGGTTGCCATCTTCACATCGGCGGCAACCCAACAAAGGACTTCAACCTCTCTCAACCACACCAGAGAGAGAGTGGGAAAGAAAATTAACTCTGCACGAATAACAACCGAAAGCGCAGAATATTATCGGAGGACATCTGTATCGCGCACGGAATCCGACATGGCAAGTGCGGTTGCAAAGCCTTCAAACTCCATCGCTTTCCAGGTGACAAAAACCTCCGTCGGCAGTGCGATTGCGTCTCTAAACAGATGATACTTTTTTCATACTCTATCCTCTCGAGTGTGCTCGGAAAATTTGTGAATAGAGCGCTCTCCAAATTTATTGCAGTACCGTCGATGAACGTCGGGTACGCTTAATGTGGGTGCAAGTTTTCTCGAGAGAATCGCTGTTTCAAATTTTAACTTTTCGTAACTTAATCTATCTTAAAGCTGATATCTTGCAGTGATAACATTGACTCGATTTTATAATCTACAACGCTTAGTTGAAGGCTCATTTCCGTCGCCGGGTGTGGCTGGACATTGTCGAAAAGTTAGTTCTATCGGTTTTCCTTAATCGCAATCTCCTGTGTGATAGCATAGAGTCGTCAACTTACGTTGACCGTCAAAACGCGACTGGGTTCTTCTTATTTTGCAAATTAATACATGAGGTAGCTGGAAACAAATTTCAATTTGTAGAGCTGAAAAATGCTCATGCATCGATTTCGAATCGCTGAATCATTGATCGACTCGCTTCGGCAATGGGCCCATCTCGACTCTGCTGTTTTCACTTCTGCACAAAAAACACACTCGTCGACACGGGACCTACAAATAAAACTTGTATGAGTATCTCCAAGCCGGATGGAGGTACCTTTGATCGTTCCCTGCAATGCTTTTACTTCGCACGTCCGTGTTCATATTATAGTTCTTTGTTGTGGACGACAGGAAACGCCACAAATATTCTCGGTGTACTGAATATATAAAGACAAAAGGACCCGAAGGGAAATTCAATCGATGTAAACTGATACAATATTTTCAGTGCTCACCTACAATTTCCATCAGTGGCGCGTTCAGTGCTGCTCTTCTCGGCATCGCCGCCCTGGTGGATGCCATAATGCGGGGCAAGAAACGTTTCCAATCAGTTTAAAAACATCTTCCGCGGCACAGAAGAACACAAGACGCCCCAAGTCGCATACCCAGCACTTTGGAGCATCCAACCAGCACACCCAACGTGGGAGTGGCGCCCCGAAGAACGTCTTTGCCAACATTTCTAACCACTCAGCATGGCGGCGGAACCTGACGACGGCTAGATGGCGCTACAGTGCTGAAAATGACGCTACCCACTCTCTGACGTCACGCCACTGCGGTGGCGCTGCCGTCGGCACTGCGCATGCGCATATGCCTAAGAAGACTCTGGTTCCTGCGCACGCGCCGTGCCCACACCAGTTGTTTTATTTGTTTTACACAGTGTGTTTGTCGACGTGATGGAAAGGCTTACGGCAGGATACCACTACGCGTCACCACAGCAACCGAGCGCTACGTCGCATGGTTGTCGTAGAAAATCTTCATTTCAGACGCTTCTGTGTCAACGGGACTTGACGCGCCACGTCAAGGGTGCGAATCCATGCGCAATAAAAATAAACTCCGACAAGCACAACCTTTGCTCCTTTTTTAAAAAAAGATTTTTTTTTCACCTGTTTGTCAAACGTCCTGTAGCCTCATTCGCGCGTAGTACAATTCAAAACTAAGCGAAAAAAACAATAATACAAATAATAATGACAAAAGTTCGGAACACACAATAGTCGCGTAAACTCTTTTTCGAGAGAAAACAACCATGGCGAGCCTGCGTGAGGCCACGCAGCCCCGACGAACGCCGTAAAATCGTTCTACCCGGTCGCACAACGTAACAAGAAGTAACTCACCCTTCTCGCAACCAAGAATAAAAAGAAGAAATGCATCAAGTGGCGGCCCGACTCACTGACACTGACATTGTTCGCAGTGAACCACTTCCTTTCCTGTTCGTTGGCGATGACGTCACTGTGTCCAGACTGACGAGTGGGCGGGACACTGCCTTTCCCGCTTGCATTCCTCCCAAATCAGCCCCCTGACAAAACTGGAATTTGGATACGGCTCACAGAATCCTTGTGAAAGGGAGGGAAGGGGGGGGGGGGGACGACTGGAGCCAGGACTGCTATAAAAGCGGCCGATTCGGCCTTTGGAGGCTATTCGTATCCGGTCCCAGCGTACACTGACAAGTATGTTCGCTCAGGTGAGTTCTCGAGTCCGCAGAAAATCTGAAAGGAAGATTTGAGCTTCATGGGTTACAAGTGGATTGTGACATCGAGACAGTTTGTTTGACAGATTGGTCGCACACGGGTGCGAGGTATCATGACATTTGTTCTTATTTGCGCATTGCTGATGTGGTAGTTTATCAGTACCGACCTCTGAGTCACCATTACAAATGAACATCTATGAAAATGTCAATTTAGCAGTCAATAAGAAACTTGGCCTCGTTCTTACCTCGACAGCTGTATATTATGGAGGCTACAGTGGGCGACGAGAGGTCCTTTATGACATACGAGGTGATATCAAAGAGTTTCCAAGCTCGTTCAACATAAACAGACGAGATGGCCTCATGTTTTATCGGTTGTCATCTCGGTAATCGCAATCCCCTTTGGAGGTAATACAACGGTCCTCACAAGTCTGCCCTCGTTGGAATGCCTTCTGGAAGTCCTCTTTCTTTGGAATGTTCAAGAAAACTCTCCTTTGTTCCTGAATCTCTTCAGCGGAGACGAATCTTCAGTCTCTAGAGGTTCATCCTTAATTTAGCAAACACGAAAACGACACAAATGGCGAAATCAGGAGAATGTGGAAGGTGAGAGACGCTAACCATGTTGTTCCGGGCCAGAAACAGTTGCACCTTGAACAACATGTGGGTTGGGGTAATGTCACGTTGAATTATTCGCTTGCCAGCAGCCCTCACATCTGGGCACTTCAGCATCAAACGGTCCCGCGGACATTTCAGAACAGCAACGTTCTCGTCTGCGTGGTCTCCAGATAGGGATACCTGCGACTTTTCATCTTTCCTAGATGAAAGTGAGCCTCAAAGCACAAAGATTCGGCTAAAAAAAAAGATTCAGGAAGAGATGATAAATATTCCAACTAGCGCAAAGAAAGAGGACTTGCAGAAGGCATTCCAACAATGGAAACATGGGCGCCAGCAGAACTTTTTCCAGGGGGGTGCACACTTATACCCCCCCCCCCCCTCCCTACCCACCCTCGGGAATGTTAGCTATGTTGGATATTTTCAGCACGTTTCCACGTTACTCTCTACCTGCTTTCACGGCCGTGCCCTGGATTTTGGACTACACACCCGTTGATCTCTATGACAATTGCTGGATCGCGCTTCCCGCTCCCGCGAGTGAAGCTAGCGTGCCTAGGGTGCCTCAATGTCCTTCTGTTTAGGGTGATGCCACCCTTTGTAGTACCCAATGCCGACAGCACGCGCTCACGGGGAAAATACAAAGAAATCGACGAAAACAAAATGTCGCCATAGCACAGTCAGAGCCACAAACGCGTGCAGGGACACGCTCTTTCACGCGCTTCTGAACAAAAAATAAAAATAAATTTGTGGGACAAAATGGCGAGATGCCACCACCCTAAGCAAAGCGCAAATGAAGGCACCCTAAGCGTGCCTTTATGTGCGCTTTGCTTAGGGTGATTGCATCTCGCCATTTTGTCCCACACATTTATTTTTATTTTTTATTCAGAAGCGCGTGAAAGAGCGTGTCCCTGCACGCGTTTGAGGCGCTGACTCTGCTATGGCGACATTTTGTTTTCGTCGATTTTTCTGTATTTTCCCCGTTAGCGCGTGCTGTCGGCATCGGGTACTACAAAGGGTGGCATCACCTTAAACAGAATGACATTGAGACTACTTAAGTGAAGCCACTGGGCGGCCATCTTGCATTTCAAAAAATCACGTTTTTGGAGCGTTGCGGAGGCTAGCGGCAGCGTGCTGAAGACACATTTTCTGCTTTTAAAACCCTCCGTAAGCCGTGAGACTTGCCGTTGAGAACACGTGGAAAGTTTTACGGAAGCGCAGTGCCGCAGAGAAAAGGCACAACACGTCGAAAGCAAGTTTCGCCGGTCTCGCGGCGTAATCAAAACTTCCTTAAGACGTTCATTTTTTTTCCGTTTACATTTGCCATTTTTTCAATTGCCATTTTTAATTTCTAGATAAAAAATAGTCTGCCGTTAACAGTAAGTCCATGTTATTCAGAAAATGTAGTGGGCTTCGGTAGTTAAAAAACCACCGGAGTACCCTTTAACTGGTGTGGGTGCAGCTCCCACCCCCCTTCCTGCACCCCCCTCGAAATTCCAAGGGGGGGGGGGGGATACTGCGCCCCCTTGCACCCCTCTGCGGACGCCCATGAATGGAAAATTCATTGAGAGTATTGCCGGAGCTTATTGGGACCTCCAAAGGCGACTGCACTGAGGGAGATGGCCGCCCATAAAACTTAAAATGGCCACTGACGACCCCAACATCAATATTTTTGTTTAATATTGCAAACGACTGAAGATGATTCATAGGAATCGCACTAGAAATATCAAGCTTGAGAACTGCGTATTTGCGGAGAAAAAACAAGTTTGGGAGAGCTTGATTGGAAACGCCCGCCCGAATGTATCACGAAGTTAGCGAAATGGTGCACTCTTTGGCTTTATGGATGACTTCAAACAAGAAGTGTCGTTTAACTTTCCCTTTTTTTTTTCTCATGGTTCATGGGCACGCGCACGTGCCACCCGGCCACCCGGCCAACCGCAGAAGTATTTCGCAAGACCTTTCTTCGCGTGCAGACGACGCGTCAATTTTTGGTTCCTCTTTTTTTGGCACCGTTAGTCGGTCTAAAACGATTTTTAAAAGGTAAGGACGAAAACTATGGTAGCAACCCTTGGTTAGCGACATGAGGGGCGATGTCGCAAAGGTGCTGTGTGAGAGGTTATTCGAAATGCTATCCGGCAACCGAAAAAAAACAAAAAAACTCGCCGGATAGATTTTTTATTTTCTCGTCCTGCGCATGCCACCCAACGCCCTGAGCACAGCCGCCGGTTGCCGCTATATTGAGGATATGAAGAAAACGCTACGAGACGGCCAATGTTTCGTCATTAACACTTCCGATCTCTGATTTTTATTTTTTGAAGGCAGCATTGTAGTGCCCTTACAATCGTCGTATATAAAAAAAAAAAACGTATTTTAGGAATGGCAATAATAATTATTACAGACGTGCAACTTGCGACACTTCTTAACGTTTACAAAAATGCCCTCACAATTACGTCACAAACAGAAGAAGCGAGGAAGAGCTCAATTTGGGGGACGAAGACACACACTACGAAAGGCTTTTTCGCACTCCAAAATATTTTTAATGATCTTTCTTTTTTTGTGTGTGCTTTTAAAACGCATGAGGCTGCAAAAGAAAATAATATAAATCTTGGGATTGTCAGTGGCCCTTCGAGGTAATCTCGTCTTCTTTCATAGAAAAGTTTGGCAACGTCTTGCTACCACTAGGTCAACATAAAGCAAATCCGGAAATTAGAAACACACACACACACACGCACATTCCATTCTATTTGTTCAATCTAAGAAATCCGGGGAGTCTCCTCTACCGCAGGACACCTGGGAGATCCAATGGCTACGGGGCTGGTAATATGTGTAGACACTCAAGAAACAGTCTGCGCAGTGGCACGGGCTTGTTAAAACGTCATGTTGAATGCCAGAGCGCAGACAATTTTTTTTTTTTTAGGTTTAAAACATATTATCAGCCCAGTCATTGGCCGAACTCCCTCCATAGATCGCAGCGATTGTCTTTCACAAGTGCTTTGCGGGAGAGCAGACGCTCCAGACTTCTTACATGTGTTACTTTTAAATCATGCACGCCTTTTTCTAAGATTGAGTGAAGCTCTTTTATCATATATGGCGTGTGCTACAAAGCGAGTAACAATACAAAACCCGAAACAAAAGTAATAATAACCGACATACACAGCTACCTGTCTTTTCTCTTATTTCTTTCACGTTTATATATATATATATATATTCTTTTCTTATTTTTGCAGTTGTTGTGTATTAGTATAAACAGGTGCCCCATGGCACAGCCTTTCTTTTTGAACCAGGCTAAGCTTGAGTTATGCACTTATATACTCTGCGTCAACTGTTTTGTGCTACAGTGTCAAAGCTAACGTAGCTTCTACTGGAGAACAGTGCGGCTGCGAGAGCACGTGGCTTAGTCTTTTGCGTCTTATTTGCATGCTCTTGCGTAACTAGCTTTGACAGAGTTGAAGCACTGTGAAAGCTAGGCTAGCTTTGACAACGTAGTACAAAATAGCTGACGCCGAGTATTCGCAACTTTCAGCGATGGTGGTACGGCGGTGTGAAAATCGCGCTCCGTAGCTCCCGGATGATCGGCTTCAAAATAAAAAAAAGCTTGCTTACACCTTCCTGACGTGGAAACATGGCGTAAGGCTTTCATGTCGCTCGGATTTCCCAAAATTAGAATTACTTACTCGTCACCGATCGAACGTCGTTCAGTTGTTCTACGACGATCATCCAGATGACAGCAATTGGGGTAGGAACTAGAGCGTCCCCTATAGGCCGTGAAAGTTGCGAATAGACAATAGACTAGTTCCATAAATCTGTCACAGCGCGCGTTGCATTTTGGGAACCTGTGGGCCGGGAGCGGAGCGTGGATGCATTTTGCTTCCCACAGATTCTCACAATTCTTAACGTGGCCTTATATCGGGATAAGGCACTTTGAGTTTTGGAATAAGTCTATTACAAGCATGGCGCCCCGACTGGTCCCCCATGAGAGCAAGCACGTGCAGCTTGGGGTGAATATAGCTTTGGCAAGCTTGAAATTGCACGGGCATGTCTGCACGAGCAGAGATATGGCGTTGCTGAATCTGACTTTGCACTATCAACAGTGGGGTCACTCGACCAAGTGTTTAACTTTCCACCAAGCAGAATGTTAGCCGTGGTGCAAATATAAACGGAGGTATAATCATCATTAATCAACACTCGTAGCAGAAGATTGCATCAAGGCTGCTACTATGAAATGCCAAGCTCCCGGTGATGTGTTCACCCACTCGCAGATTGCAGTTCTTTTCGCCTTGGTGGCTGTTGGTCTTGGAGGCTATCACGGAGGACACGGCGGAACCAGCAAGCAGTACAGGAAGCAGGATGTAAGTCTTCCTTGCTTATACAGGGCAATTGAAATCTCATTTTAGAAAGTTTCTCCATTGGAAGGTATATACAGGGTATTCCATGTAATCTGAGCCAAGGTTTAAAAAAGTTTGGTGCATTTTATGAAGACGAAACCAAACGAATAAGTTTATTCATTGTTTGGATCAAGTCGGGCTATTTTTTGTGTTTTGCCCAAATAACAAATTAAAATTAATTAACTCTTCAAATATTCAATTTAGAGCAAACGTTTTAATGACAAAGTTGTAGGGCGTCCTCAGGAATATCCAATTCAATGGTGTTATCAAGAAACCTTAACACCTTTTGTTTATGAGCTTCCCAATAAGTTTGCGAATTATGAAAAAAAAAAAAAAAAGAACTGTGACTTGGCGCATCTGCACCTGGTATTGCAGCGCTCTCAGCCATGGCTTGAATAAACTAGGCCTGCATGCTGAATAGAGCACTGTTGACTAAGCGCAATTGACAAATGCGCTTTTTGTTTTCTCTATATCTGCCCAATTGTTTTGAAGCCCGGAAAAACGAACCGTGTTAGAGGTTTTTATTTTTTTAAAACCACTAAATTTAATGTTACTGAGGACGCTTTACAACTTTGTCATTGGAACGTTTGCTCTCAATTGCATAAGTATTTCAAAAGTTCATTAATAATCTTAATTAATTAGTTAATTGGGCAAAATACAAATAATAGCCTGACTTGCTCCACATAGCGAACAATCGTTTGATCTCGTCTTCCTAAAATGCACCAACATATTTTTAAACCTTGGCTCAAGTTACGTAAAATACACTGTATATATAAAAGCAGAAACGCTTCCTCTTCCTGTTTCGAAAACAAAAACCTGAGGTAATTCATGAGGAGCAATCGACTGCCGGACATCAGAATGCCTGCCTTAGAGCATTCCAATGCTTTCATTTCCACATATCAGTGAGCAGTGTCCACGGCCTTCTCACTACGCGATTGCTCGTTACTTGCCAAGGAACGCGGAGACCGCATCCACCAAAACTACCAGAGTAATATGAGCTTCTGAACTAAGATTTTGACTCATTACAGATTGGACACTAGCGATGCGTCAGCGTTCGGCTGGGCTTTGTATCCAATCAACAAATCAAAGGACGCTCGATACCACGCTCGGGTCCAATTGCGGAGTTGTTGCATATATGAGTGTGATGACGTTGAATGGAGAAATAGTACGATGTTTGAAAGACTCGATTATTTAAGGCGACAGCCTTATGTCTTCTCGTTCAGTCGACCTTCAAAGTCCTTGAGCGAAAACACGTCGGCGACACGAAAGGTACCAAAACGTTTACGTGAACACTCAGGGGAATCGGAGGCAATGAAATTAAGAAGGATGACAAAGCAAATTAAGAGGAATTTATTTTAATAGAATTAAAGTAAATCATGTGTCGGTCTTTAATGCATCGGCGCTTAATCTTTCGCCTTCAAGTCGTCTTAGGGATAACATAAGAGACCCTGTGAATTTTCCAGAGTGTGTGGACCACACGCACTTATGCCGAAAATTTATAACGGCGGAAATCTGATCCAGCTTTCCTGCATCAGGCATGGGCGTTGCGACCTGAGCATCGTTTTGACATCCCGTTAAAGTGTTTCGGCATCGCGTCAACTTCCGGCGCGAACACTAAAAAAAAATTTGTGCACCTTAAAAATATCCTATTTTATATACATTTTATTTTATATCCATAAAAAAAAAAACAGAAAAACATCGAAAATGTTGTGCACCATAAAAAATATCAGTCGGTCTATTTAACTACAGACCGCACTGAGCTTGAAGTTTGACATGCTCACGTCATGTTCCATGTCAAATCGTGGGCTTCATTCTCAAGTCGAAATATTTCTTGGCACTCGTCTAGTATATACCTGCCAGACGGTTAAGTGTAATGTCAGTTCCATCGAGTGACATTAGTTTCGTTCTATTTACCTGCACCTACTGCACCGGTGCAGAAAAGTGCAGGGCAGTGTACTTCCGGTATGTGTATTGATATACGACCGGAAGTACCCCGCCCTACACTTTTCTGCACCGTTGCATGACGTGCAGGTAACTCGAACGAAGCTACTTAGCGTCACTTGAAGGAACTGATATTAAACTTTACATTGTGGCATGGGTATAACTCCCGCTTCATATCGCAGTGACTCGCTCTTTAAGTAGTCTGCGGGAATCTTGGAACACAAACATTTTAATGTAGAATACCTTATAGTTGAGGTATGGTGTCAAACAGTGGCATAAAGAGGCGACACGGAAGTCGCTCATCAGCAAAATTTAGCGGGCTTACGTTTGACCATAGCGACAACCAATGACCTTCTTTTCAGGTGTCGCCATCTTGGTACATAAACGGTTGAAGCGAGCTTTGCCGTCCCAGAAGCGTGTTTTCAATATGAAAATTTGATCAGATACTGTCAACTATTGTTTGAATGTATGGTTACATTGAAAAAAAAAATCCTTTGTCTCTTTGGTTCATTCATTCTCTTAATAGAGCAGTTAAGGCTTTGCCTTAGATAACCTTAAAACCTGTGACCTCTGACGAATTGCCAGTCAAGAATTGACCCTTGTACCGAATAACCAGAAAAGAAAGCTTGACTGCAAAGCAAGTCTCTAAATTAACGCAGGTAAACTATGGAACGACATTAAAGCTCCCAACGCCAAACTGGACCGCTACTCTCAGTCAGTTGTAGAATGTTTTCATAATATTTGTTTTAATCTTATAAGCGCTCCAAAAATAATTTCGATGTTGAACTATGCTGCAATAAATAGCCAAAACAAACTACACCTGTAGTTGAAGCTGGAGACTGAAAATCACTATCATCGACTCTTTTTAAGTAACGAGCGCACTAAACTTTCCTGGAGGTTTTTGTTTACAGGTTTTACGATATAAATATGCCCAATAATTAGTTCATTCTGCTACCTTCCTCTGCACTCCCCTTCTGCAATTCGGAAGTTTGTTGCCTCGAGGCCAATGGTACCGAGGAGTTTGACGAGCTTTAAATAATCTTTGTTGTCTGTACCTATTTTAGTGCCTCTAGACAGCGTTTCATGCGTGGAGCGCACAGATCATGACACTGCAACAGCACGAAATGGAGCCGTAGAAACGAAATAGTTTCTTTTTTTTTTTTAAAGGTTTACAGAGGCACTTGTGGAACACTTCTAGAAACGGACAGCACAAAAAATCGAAAACATAAAAATCACAGGGATAAGATGGTGGAGCAAGCGAAGTGGCAGCTCCCGCGAACACGAAAACCAGTTCCGTTTCGGTCAACGGACATCACCTGCTGTCGGTTTCTTACGAAACACAAGAAACGTCCCGTCACGCCTCATAGATTCGCCTGCGAACCAGCGATTTACCGTTCGAGCGTATTTGCTCAGTTCCGCGAGAAAGTGGCGCGACCGAAAACGGCCGAAACGGAAACCGGGTCAAGGAAGTTTGTTTTATTTTTCTTCTTTTTTCTTTTTCTGTTCCGAGCTCAAAGTGACAGATAAGTATTGGCAGGAGGCCGTGAGCGTTTTTAGAAAGGCGGCGTACGTTTCTCTACGTGCCAGCCTATGCGATTCCGTAGTGTGGGTACAACTTGGAAATCTAGAATCGTCCTGCGCGAAGTCACCGACAATAGTGAGTTTTAGTATTGCGTATACGAGCGAACGCAAGCCCAATGTGTTTACGTTAGCGTTGCGTGTTCGACACTGCGCGTGCGTGGAGCCCAAACCGCGGCCTTCGATTGGCGCATGGCGACTTCGAACCATGCGCAGCGTGTTCCACGCTGCGCATGGTTGCGTGCTCCATGCGCAGCGTGGAGCACGCAACGCTAACGCAAACGCATAGTGCTTGCGTTTGCTCGTATACGCAATACTTAAACTCACTAATTAAAGTAACGCAGGGCGTGTATTAACGTGTTGACGCTTCTCGCTTCGCGATTGGTCCTTGGGCGATTCTATCGACCAATGCCGCAAGCTCAAAGCTGCGGTGCAGACCTGTACTGGTACGCAACGCAAGCGAATAAATAACTCGCAATCGATTACTCTTCGGAGTACTTTTGCCATAATCCGAATGCACTTATTAGGAAGTAGTAATCGCGAGAGTAATTTAATTTCTTTTGCAGGTACTACAATCACTCGTAACCGTTCCGATTTCTCCTCCCTTTTGTAATGGCGCCCTTCGATTGTACAGGTTTCCTGCGAAAGAAATCCTCCGACCAAGTCTCCGCGACAGGAGGACGGTTTTTCAAAATTAGTGAATTAAATATATAAGTTGTTTATATAGTTCGGCGATTCTACACTCTAAAAAAAGGGTGTATTCTTACATCCTTTGTGTGTGTTAGTTAGTCGATCTGACGGTACTAACTTTCACGAGAGGCTTGATAGCCGTGTCGTACAATTTATTATAATAGCTAATGTACTAGAAAAAAAAATAATCGGGGTTTTATTTATGTGGTCTTTGATACGTGCTTTAGCTATTTAATAAGTTATATCACACCGTTATCAAGTCCCTCGTAAAATTTGGGGCCGTCTGTCCGACTACATTGCGCTGTCCGTCGAACTGAAGTTTTGGGGTGCATTATATGGGACAAAAAGGTGTAAGGTGATACCCTTTTTTTTAAAAGTGTAATCCAATATTGGAAAGCACAAAAAACCCGTGCTCGAACCGGCAGAAAGATACGACGCTTTGAA
This sequence comes from Ixodes persulcatus, assembly GCA_013358835.2. Classification (NCBI taxonomy): domain Eukaryota; kingdom Metazoa; phylum Arthropoda; class Arachnida; order Ixodida; family Ixodidae; genus Ixodes; species Ixodes persulcatus. The sequence continues at coordinate 84,046 of JABSTQ010006824.1, forward strand.
AATATAAAGTAGGTAATCGTAAAAGCAACAATTACTTTTTTCAAGTAATGTTCAATGATTTCTTTCCTCGAGTAATCGAATAATCTACTTGAATACTTTTTAACCAAGGTTAATTGTAATTGTTATCGATTACTTTTTTCCTTTGGGTAATGCGTGTACAACACTATGAATGTGGTGTGATAATACAATGCCTGAGACTCACCACGCTCTAGGTTGCTCAAGCTGTCAGTCACTATGGGTATAGTAACTGCTAAAAGTAAAGTTACGCACGGAAGATGATACCACCGGGGATAAACTCACCATTTCATGTTTCACTTTTGCTATTTTCGAAAAGGTCAGATGAAGACCTCACGACTGGTGTCAGTGCGGGGGAATATATCTGGCAATGTTAGAATTGCACGCGCTGCCCACTCGAGCGACACGCACTTGGCGGCCTAAAGATCCTTTTATGACGCAACGATTGGTCGGAGGTTTTTCGTGTTTTCTCACGTTTAGTTAAACCTTCGTATAAAACGAACCTGATATTAAGATTCACGGGATAAAAATACTCTGAAAATCACCTACACCTCGTTTTTTTTTTTTTTTTTCAAGATTTTTTTAGCTTTTTTTTTTCAAATGACACGCGGTGACTGAGGAGATTATTAGCAAACGCAGTTCCAGACGTAGAACTGCAGTTGCTAATAGAATGACGGAGCGTCATTGCAAATGATGTGCGCCGTGGCGCCGGAAGCCGGAGCAGCGAATAGAGAGTTTTGGGGAACCGTTTTTGCACATCCCACACGGTACGATAGGCCTTCCGGTACGCACTGCGCATGCGTTACCACAGAAGACTCGCGCATGCGCAGTTCGTACTGAAGGGCCCATCGTACCGTGTGGGATGTACGAAAACGGTTCCCTAAAAGTCCCCAAGTCAGACAGTGCCTAGATATTGCGTGAGGTACACAGATTGATTTTGCGTGAGGTACAAGTAGTGTGGCCGCGGTGTGACAAATTTTGAACGCGTCCACAGGACTACGGACACTACCGGTTCGGCTACGACATCGTCAACGGCTACGGCGCCGTCAACGGGCGCCACGAGGCCGGCGCCGCGTACGGACCGGTGCACGGCTCCTACTACCTCGGCGACATCGACGGCCGGCACCGGCGCGTCGAGTATGTCGCCGACAAGCTGGGCTTCCGGGCTGTGGTCAAGACGAACGAGCCGGGCACCAAGACCAGCCTCCCTGCCGCTGCGCCCTACGTGTCCGCCCACGGCAAGAACGTGCCTGCCTACGGACACGGCGGCTACGGCTACCACGGATAAGGGCGCCGCCGAAGCACCCGACGCCCTTTGTCCACTCCCGAACGACTCCGAAACGTAAGGGACGTCTTTCTGTTTGATTTTTATTGCGAAAGCATTAACTTTCCACGGAGCGAGCTGACGCCATCAGTTTGAAGCGCGAAAACGGCACCTAGTTTCCCCGATCACAAAAGGGCGAAGTAAAGCTGATGGATTTCGCCCTCGGTTCCATTGGCTGGCGAGCGTCGACGGGCTCCCACTGGCCGCTGCGCTCGTCAGTTTCCACGACCGCTCACCGATGGCGCTGCGTGTCCATCAGCGCGCCGTTAACACGGAGCGTCCAAGGTCAGCGTGCCCAGAGGAGCACGTACGCTGACCGGCGACGAAAAGTACGCAGCAGACGAAAAAGGGAGCGGACGAGCGGCTTACATGCTTTCGCATTCACAACTCATACGAAGTGCTTAGGTGTACCTCGAGCTTTTTTTTTTTATAAATAATGATGGCTATCCAGTTATTATTCTTGATTTGTTTAGGGTGTGCTAGAATAGGGAGGTGTGCCGTCCAGCGGTCACGAGTGCGTCGCGATATGTAAGCACGCCGGTGAGGGAGCTGTGGAACAGAGCGTGGCCATCCGACGGCTGACAGGGGCCTGGCGGTAGCAGCAGAAATGCGTTATTCGGCTTGAAAAGTGTCATATTTTTGGTTTGTTTTTGTCTGCCCGGTCGTGAAAAAAAAAAGAAAAAAAAAAACTAAGTTCTATCCTATCTCACACCTCTGCGAAAAATCGTGACTTGCGTGAGCTGCAGAAGCTTATATTCAAAGCGCAAATGCAGTTCGGGTGCAGAGAGTTACTTACTTAGTCTCGCTTCTGTATTTGTTTTTCCGTTTTTTCTAATATAGAAAGATAATTGTCTATCTCACCTTACGCACCAGCATTAAGCATGCGAAGTTTGAGTATGATATGAGATATGATATGCGATGCTTTACTCTCCACTTTAGTGTCTAGGCTATTTGAATTATTTGTTCGGCAGTTGTACGTTTAGCAGAATTTTAAATACCTCGTTTTTGTTTTGGTGTTAATATATCTTTATTGTGTAGCATGGATTAATGAAAGCGAGCTTTTCTCGACTTCTGCTTTCTTAGTCAAAGCTTATAAACGAGGGAATGTCTGAATTAATTTCATCTAGTAAGCACACATCATATGAATATAAACGCGAAGACTGGCAAGATAAATAGAGCAACGTCAAATGTCTTTTTTAAAGAGCAATCTAACATGGAGAAGTTTGTTCTCTCCGACTTGCCACACAGATCACACATTCTTCTTAAACTTCTTTTTTTTTACGTGAAACTTTTTTTTGGCTTGTTCCGGTTTTTGTGAAGCCGGATTACGATTCCCCGCTAGATTTAGCGGCAAAATTGACGTCACGTGGCCTCAATGCCAATTCCAATTACCTTTCCCGCTAAATTTAGCAGGAAAATTACGACACGACTTTGTGTCACGTAACCTGTACAAATTCAGTTTTCCCGCTAGATTTAGCGGGAAAATTAACATCCCGTGACCTACACATAAATTTAGTTTCCCCGCTAAATTAAGCGGAGAAAATGATGTCACACGACGTCATTTTGACGTGACCTATACATAAATTCAGTCTCTCCGCTAGATTCAGCCGAAAAACTGACGTCCAGTGACAACACCAATTCATGTTTCCCCGCTAAATTTAGCGGAAAAAAATGACGTCACAAGGCTTCGTATTTTGCAACCTATACACAAATACAGTTTCCTCGCTAGATTTAGCGGAAAACGTGACGTCACGTGACCTCAACGCCAATTCCATTTCCCCGCTAAACTTAGCGGGGAAAATGATGTCGCGTGACTTCATGTCACGTGGCTAGTTGTTCCAGATTTTGTGATTCCAGACAAGCCGGAATACGTTTACCCGCTAGATTTAGCGAAAATAGTATCAGTCACGTGGCTTCAACACCAATTCATTTTCCCCTCCAAATTGAGCGGGAACGAATCCCCGCTAAATTTAGCGGGGAAATTTGAATTGGTGTTGTCAATAATAATAATTTATATTTTAAACGTCTGCGAAAACGTTTTGTACTTTGTTTGTCTGGTGCAGATGGGTCGTTAGTGTAACTTAAAAAAAATATGGTCCTACACTTTTAGGCGCAGTAGAGAAAATTTGCATAGCTAGACCAACAAAAGTTTTGGCTGTCTCTGCGGCATTTTCCAAAGGCGTTCTGAATGCGTATCATTTATACTAGGGCCTCTTGGCGCTCCTACTTGTGCGAGCAGAGTAAGGAGGCCACTCAGAAACATATTGCGAGGATTTCGGGGATATATATATAAAGCCGCAACAGTGTCGCGTGACGCTGTGGCGTCCCACAGCCACGCGACATCATGGCGTCACACGACGTCATTCTGTCGCCTGACGTCATAATGTCGCGTGACCTATACCAGCGCCACCCGACGTCGTGAAGTCACGCAAGAGCGTGGCGTCATCGCGGCTACAATCCACGGACACTAAATCCCCTAGGCTAACCCTATACGCCGAGAAACTGAGGGAGAGGAGCGGACTAGAGCGCGGAGGAGACGTCAGAACGCCGAGCTCTGAATGGAATGATTAGGGGGAAGACGTAAAGCTAGCCAGCTTTGTCTCTACTTACTGTTTGAACGAGTTGTAATGCGAATGCAAAACGCTGCACCCTGGCGTTCGTCAATCGAACGGGTTCGAAGTGCGAGCAGAGACAAAGGGGGCAGCTTTGCGCCTACCCAATAAATATTCTAACACTCTGCAGACGACCCCGCGCACTATGGTCTCCTCCTCCCTCTCACTTTCTCGGCACATAAATGCAATACATAAAAAAAAAGATGCGACCCGTTTATACTCTGGTGACTCCCTTCTTTCTTTGTTGCAGGTCTTCATAGCTCTCCCGGCGTTTGCAATCCGCAAAGCGGGGAGATGGTGTGAACTGCCCCAGCCACTCCCTTCCACCCCGTGATAACCGTCCCGCGTGAGTCCCGTGTGCGTGTTGCTCGTTCCTCGTGGTCCCACCGACCCCAAGTCCGCGTCCTCGGCTGCTGCGTGTGACTCTCGTGACACTTTGTGCGTGTCTGTCCATCGTGCCTGTGTATGTGTACATAAATAAATTATTTTCCGCGCTTGACCGCATCGTACTGCAGCGAATCACGTGTCGTCTGGCCTCTTTTCTTTTTTTCCTCTGCAAATATTCTCACGGACAGCTTGAAAAGTCCAGGGTGTTGTTGTTGTTCTTTTTCATCATCCTCTTCCTCTTCTATTAGGATGGCCAACTACGCGCTTAGTTGCTTAGGCTATCAGTGACGGTTAATAGAGACCGGTGAAAGGTTTTCCGCGGACGGTCGTTAAACTTAGAACTGTATATTTTATTGAAGCTTAATTGTTGCCCGCGATGTAGGCAATCAGGTCTGAGCTGCATCACTCAAAGCGAGAGTCATGAGCGAATAGAGATATTCGTGCCTTCCAACGAGAAAATAAACTTCTATACTATCGGAAAGCGTATACAGTTGCTTTCAGCGAAGACCTGGGGATAGACCGTTCGCCAAATAATTCAACAACGAAGAAAATGCTGAAACCGTACACACCTTTTCCCCAAGGGTGCAGCCTTCTTGAATGTCGAACTTAAGGTACGTGGTAAAACATCGTTTTGATCTCTCCACGCCGCTGGAAGGTGTTTACAAAAAAACGTGTGACTGTCAAACATTCTTCTTTTGCCTTACTTATATTTTCTCGCATATTCCAGGTTGAAGTGTTTTATTATTTTTTCGTCCCTCATACCCGATATGGAACCATTTGACTGAGAACGAAAGGAAACAAAAAAGGTCTATAGACCTTTTCTTTAACGGCGCCGCCATCTTGAGAATTGCGGCGCCGACGACGCCGTCTAGCGGTTTAGAAAAAGAAATACCGGCTAGTTCTGGCAGCACAGCTATCTGGGTAGGCAACGGTGTGGGTATGGGGGGAACTTGGCTAGACTTGGCTATGGTGGGCTGCAATAACTTGGTTGGAGCTTGTCCGGTTGAATCCAGCTGGCTACTCACAGGCCATCACCTTGCCTCCTCGAGAGAACGACGACGAAGACGGTGGGGTGTTTTGATTGAGTTTCCACAGCGAAGTATATATGAGCAGTTTATTGTAGTCTATGCAGGTAAGCTCTCGGCATTTGATAGCTCCATCTTGAGTGGTGGCATGTAGACTTTTTCATAATTTTCACATACCATGGGGCTTGCAGTGATAACCTAATTGAACCACCTGCACCGGGAATTAAAATCGGTCCTCTTGTCGTAGACGAAGTGGTCGTGAGCTTAAACGTGACGTTGTGTCTGATACGAATCTCTCGCGATTCAATCTCGCAATCGACGGAATTCATAAATAAGGATTCTTGGGGAAGATGCGAAGCTCGATAACATTGCAGCCACACTCGCGCTGCAGCATCTTGTGCTCATGGCACACTTTCTGCTATTGTTCTTATGCTTTTTAAAATTATTTATCCATCGGACGACCACGCAGTGGTAACCAGACAATCGTAGATTTTCGGAAATTGCAGCGTGCACGGTAAAAAGGAGCACTCGGAACTAACTCATGCACAACGTCCGTTTTTAAGCCTTTTCGCCCATACCCTTGGCGGTTGCATACCCTGTGTCAGCGGGCAATCCAAAAATGCACCAGGTCGAGGGTACGTCAGTTACTGGCTGGTTTGAGGTTATGCGAAAAAGGTCTATAGGTAAACACGCTGCACGCGCCGAGCGAAAAAACAAAATGGGGAGTTCAAGAAAGCACGTGAAACGTGTCGTTTGTTCTAGGGCTTTAGAGATAATACTGTTGCAGATGCCAGCACGTGCATGGCGATTAAAGACCCTTCTATATTTTATTTCACCTTATGTTGTACCGCAGAAAAAGCTACAAGCGCGAGCTACTTGGTCAAGGCACATCTCGGCGGCACAAGCTCTCGTGCACCAAGTTTAGCTGCCAACGTTTTCAGGTCGCGCTTATAATCTTCGCTGCGGTACAACATAAGGTGAAACGGAGTATTGGCGACGTGATCGATCGAAAGCGTCGCTGTGGTCGCCCCACCACAATTGGCTGAAATGCTGACTATGACGTCAGCAAAGGATGTCTCATCGACGGAAATAAAAGGAATGTAAGAACTTCAATTTTGATGGTGTTGGCAGTGTTGCTTTGAAAGCGCTATGATTTCAGGCTTCCACCATGCCCATTACAAACACCATCGAACTTGTTGTTCACAAGGTAATGACGTCACGAAAGGTAACCAAATGAGGGCGCCACCGAAACATCTCGTCGCTAGACCATTTGCTATATTACCCAAGCATCATAGGAGAATGCAGGAATTGGTGTTCCACGCGCCACAGGCGCACGCCTTCCCCATATAAAAGATTCGAAGTAAATAACCAAAATAAAGCGTTCACGAACGCGCGTGCAAGATGCCCTTTTTTTAGGTATTTGCTTTAGAAAAGTTACTATTGCTGAGGCCAGCACGTGCCGCGCGTGGAAAACCAATCCCTGCATTCTCCTTGGTGCTTTGGTAATTTAGCAATAGGTCTATTGGTCTTTGTGCCCTTGGTCAATTTTATTACTGCCATGAGTATCATTTGCACTGTGCGTAAGAACCAGTCTTGGGTAGTATCGCGATATTTGTATCGCGATACTGTAAGTAGTTACTTTTTTGGTAAATTTTTACTGTAAATCGATTCGCCTTTTAAGTGACTGCAACGATAACTTAAATACTTCTTTCAAAAGTAACTACAAATGTATCTGCGAAGGTACAGATACTTTTAGCAGAGAAATTACCCTATTTTGTGAACACCCCAGCGGGTTCGACCATGTGCAGAGGTATGACCCAACTTTAGAGGCGACAAAATTAAAGAAGAAATCAAAACTTTTTTCGTCGGAGCAAAGTGCCGGCGCAGAGGGCAGACGTTTTTTTCTACTTCTGTTTTCCCTTTTTCATCGCGCGGAAAAGTGCATTTAGCATTTGCTTTATTTCAACCCTTTTGTGCGTGGCTTTCTCGCCACGCCTTTCCGGCTTCCTCCAACACCCCGATCTCTTCAGCCAAGCAGCAGAGACACCTCACGGAAAGACGCGACGCGTAGCGGTGAACTGTTGAACGCCGAACGAGAGCCTCTGTCGTTGGTGCCGCGGCAGTCGCGGCGATAGCTTTCTTGCGTAAGCAAGTCGCCGCCAGTGTCTCTGACCGAGGCCACAGACGATGTATCTACTGGTCGACGTGCCCTTTCCCAGGGGCTGTGAGATCCACGTCGAGTTTTTTGTTCAGCGTTGCACAGAAGAAATTAAAAAGAAAAGCGGAACGCATCCCGAGACGACTTTGTGCTGTTTTTGCTCACTCCCTTCCTTAGCTTGTTTGATACTAACGGTCTTTTTCACTTTATTGAATTCCAAATAGTTTAGCCTTCTGCTCCCCTTCCTGTTATTCTAATGGACCCGTTTCTTCATCGCTACCCCCGCCTCTCCTGTCATTTGAGAAAGGGGAATAAGGGAGCTCCTAAGAGAGAGATGAAGGGGGAGTGAACGAAAAGGGAAATAGTTGGATGGTAATTAACCGTCATTGCTCAAACAAGAGGCTGTCATGAGTGACGGACGGCAGGTGTTGCCGTGGTCCGGCTATGAACTGCACTTTGACCTTCAGTGCTCGCTGCAAACACCGCAAAAAGGTATAGAATGTATTAACTGGCAGCCATAGCTGTGTGCACGACTGCTGAGCGCGTGATGATAGCGAGCTTCCACAGTTCTTTTGTAACGTGCATTTCGCACCCTCAAGATAGCCGGTCTTAGCGGCCGATCAATGTGGGCTCGTTCAGAGCATGCGCTCTAGACATCACCCACAAATATGGCGCCCAGTGAATACTCCTTCTTAGCGGTGAGATGTTTTGGTGGCGCCCTTTTGTGGTTCCTCCTTGTGACGTCATTACCTTGGAAACAACAAGTTCGATGGTGTTTGTTATTAGCATTGTGGAAGCTTGAAATCATTGCGCTCTCAAAGGAACACTGCCAACACCGTCAAAATTAAAGTTCTTTCATTCCTCTTATTTCCGGCGATGATTAATCCCCTTTCCGACGTCATAGTCAGCGTTCGGCCAATCATGGAAGGCCGACCACAGCGACGCTTTCGGTCGCGCACGGGGCTAATAGGAAGTATTCACTGGCGGCCATAGCTGTGTGCGCGACTGCTGAGCGCGTGCTCATGGCTAGCTTCCAGGGTTCTTTTGCAACGTGCATTCCACACCGTCAAAATGGCCGGTCTTAGCAGCCTATTAATGGGGGCTCGTTCTGAGCATGCGCTCTAGACCGCACCCACAAATATGGCGCCTAGTGAATGGGACTATTCACTGGCGGCCATTAGCGGCGAGAAGTTTTGGTGGCGCCCTCCTGTGGTTCCCCCTTGTGACGTCATTACCTTGCAAACAACAAGTTCGATGGTGTTTGTTATTAGCATGGTGGAAGCTTGAAATCATTGCGCTCTCAAAGGAACACTGCCAACACCGTCAAAATTAAAGTTCTTTCATTCCTCTTATTTCCGTCGATGAAAATCCCCTTTCCGACGTCATAGTCAGCGTTCGGCCAATCGTGGAAGGCCGACCACAGCGACGCTTTCGGTCGCGCACGGGGCTAATAGCTGTGTGCGCGGCAGTTGAGCGCGTGCTGACGGCGAGCTTCCGTAGTTCCTTTGCAACGTGCCTTCCGCACCATCAAGACTGCCGGTCTTAGCAGCCTATTGGCGAATTCGGGTGGTCAATCGCCGGCAAAACCG